>PVIH01006738.1:0-29233 GCA_004025045.1 Sigmodon hispidus | reverse complement strand
ACCATTACTCCTCAAACTATTTCGCACAGTAGGAACTGAGGGAATATTGCCAATTTCCTTTTATGAGGTCACAATAACCCTAATACCCAAGTTACTCAAGGACACAACAAAGAAGAACTACAGACCAATTTCCCTCATGAATATTGATGCTAAAATTCTCAACAAAATTTTGGCTAACCATATACAACAATATATAAAAAATATCTTCCACCATGACCAAGTAGGCTTCGTCCCAGAAATGCAGGGTTGGTTCAACATATGAAAAACCATAAACATCATCCATCATATAAAAAAACTAAAGGAAAAAACCACATGATCATATCCTTAGATGCTGAAAAAGCCTTTGACAAAATCCAACAGTCCTTTATGATAAAAGCTCTGGGGAGATAAGCAATACAGGGAAAACATCTAAATATAATAAAGGTGATTTACAAGAAGCCGACAGCCAACATCACACTTAATAGACAAAAACTCAGAGCAATCCCTTTAAAATCAGGAACTAGAAAAGGATATCCTCTCTCCCTTTCTCTACTCAATATAGTTCTCGAAGTTTTAGCTAAATCAATAAGAGAAAGAAAGATTAAGTGGGTACAAATTGAAAAAGAAGAAGTGAAACTATCTCTATTTGCAAATGATATGATTGTATACATAAGTGACCAGCAGAATTCTACCAGGGAACTCCTACAGCTGATTAACACCTTCAGCAATGTAGCAGGATACAAGATTAACTCGAAGAAATGGGTTTCAAAGAATGTAATAGCCAAAGATGCAGAAATGATAGGCCAAGTTATTTTTATAATATATAAATTATTCACTATTGTTTTCATCTTTAGTAAACAATAACATCAATAACGTATTATTTCATTCTTGTTGAAAACTATATATTTTCTCTTTTTTTTATTATGAATAAGGTCTCATTTTTATTTATGTAACCCATTGTTCAAAAGCCCTTCCCTTCCCACCCCTACAAGTCACTCTTCTCCCATCTCCTTATCTCCTCCCTGGCAAGGACAGGAGGTCCCAAGGTCCCAACATGGCTTAGTTCAGCATCCACTCCAGGCAAATACACTTTCCTCATCCCCACATCAAGACTGTCTCAAGTGCTCCTCTGGAGGGAATGGGCTCCAAAGTGCCAGTTCAAGGTGCTTCAGATCCCAAGCTGTTCAGTGTTTGTGGTTTGCAACTTGGACATGCTTTGTTTTTTTTTTTTTTGTTTAAAGTCCACTAATGAGTGAATACATCCCCTGCTTATCTTTCTGGGATTGTGAAACCTTACTCATGAGGATATTCTCCATATCCATCCATTTGCCTACAAATTATAGAATATCATTGTTTCTTACTGCTGAGTAGTACTCCATTGTGTAGATGTACCACAGCTTGTTAATCCATTCTTCAATTGAGGGGCAACTAGGTTGTTTCTAGGTTCTTTTTTTCTTTTTTTTTTCCATATGGGCCTTGGATTGGATTTATTGAGTTGATGAACTAATTTATACTGTACACTGAAAATACAAAATTATGATGAAACTTTTTTCTTTTTTAGTGATAAACCATTATTGGAATAAAAATAATCCAGTCTTTGGATGTAGCAATATTAGTTAAATTTATGATAACTGTTAACTACTAATCATAAGTTAATGCTTCTAATTTTTGTAAATTATATTAAGCTTCCTATTAATTGAAGGCTACTCATAAATAAAAGGGCAATCCTGATACAATCATGAAATATTAATTCAAGTGTGCTTTTCACATGGTATGCTTTATAGTCATGATCTCTTGCATTGTTCACAATTCTGTTGGAACAATTACCATATTCATATTGTGCTTTGGGCTTCTAAAACAACTGCATTTCATTAACAATTGAGGTCATACCCTAGTTCTGAGTGCACTCCAATGCCTTGCTCTTCAAACATGAGTATATGATTAAAGGTGCCAGCTCTTGTTAACATTTATATCAGACTTATGATGTGATATTACAGTGGAATTTAAAATAAGCCTTACTAAAATGCTACTGCTAACAATTAAACTGGACACATACATATTTTATTAATTTCAGTGGGTCAGATTAACCAGGCTCTGTGCCATACTAGAGTCAAAGGTGAATGAAACTGTCCATTCTTACTATTGTAAAAGGAATGACGTTTTTAAGAGGTCTTAAAACTGCACGTCTATTATTAGCTAGTAGTTTAATTATATGGAATTATAGAGACATTTTATAAAAATTAGACATTTCAGTCAATCAAAAGTTTTCATGTTTCCCTTTATAGAAATAAACAAGAAAGTATTTTTTATGACAACAAAAAAAATATTTAAAAACTATTTTATTGTAACATTCATTGTGTGTGTGTGTGTGTGTGTGTGTGTGTGTGTGTGTGTGTTAGTCTGTTTCTTTGCATATTTGGAAGTTTCTTCCTCCATGTGTAGTTTCTAAGGACCAAATTCAGGTCTACAGTACTTTGAGACAAGCACCTTTACTCAATTAGCCTTTTCATATGCTTCAAATCAAGCATCTTTAAGCAAGTCAAATAGACAAAGTAATATTGCGCTTCAATTTCCTTTTGGAAAATAAAACATTTTTAATAAAAATACATGTTGTAAATTATTTTTATTAAAGGACTATGCAACTATCTGATGTTTGTCAACTCATCTCTAATAGAACAAAAATAGACCAAAGACATTTGTGTCAAATGACAATAAAGATCAGCAATTTTCTACCTTGTTTATTGTGCATAGGGAAAAGACTATTCCTTTGATAGACAAAAATTTTGTTCAGTAACTCCTTTCTTTTTTCTGATTAACCTGAGCAAACTTCACAACAATTATGCAATTGTTTCTGCAGAAGAAAATCTTCCTATTAGACTGTCACAGTATTCTGAAAAGTTGCATGAGTAACTCAGTAGCCATACTGAACATCTTTAAAAATATGATTTTTATATCAAAACATGTATAATTAGATAACCATTTCTTATTAAATGATACTTAATCTTAATTAAAATGAGGAAATTCTAAGCATTCTAAGGTAAATCAACAGATAAATAAAAACATTAAAAAACAAGGTGTTTAATCATTTGATCCTAACTTTAATAAACTTAAGTCTTATAATACCATCATTTATTTGAGGGATTTATTGCTCCTATGATGATGAAGAATTTATACTATCTTTGTTTTTTACTATATGTTCATGCTTATAGGGATCAAAATAATTGATCATTGACAATTGTTGTTCTTATGTATATTGAAATAATCTAGACAATTTTTTGTGTTTAAATTTTCAGCAATATATTTCTAGTATCTATTGTAAGTAAGTATATATAGTAAGTATCTAACTAGTTTTGCTTATATCTTTTAAATAATTATTGAGGTCATAGTTTGCTTTATATGGTTGTAATAAACATCAGAACCAAAAGCAACTTGAAGAAGGAGTTTATTTTATTTTACACAGTAAGTTCCATGAAGAAGTGAATTTGGAAGGGATACTTAGAGGCAGGAACTGAAGCAGAGAAATGGAGAAATGCTGCTTACTTGCTAGCTATACATAGTTATCTTACAATGCTTTCTTATACCAAGACCACCTCTACAGAGGTTTCACACTCTGCAATGAGCTGGGTCCTTCCACATTACTCATTAATCAAAGAAATGCCTCACTGTATTCCTAAAGAAACATAGTTGGAGGCATTTTCTCAATGTATGTTTCTTCTTGGCTTGTGTCATGTTGACAAAAATGTTAACCATCATAACTTTTTTATATTTTATATTTATACTTATCTTTTGAAAATATAAGTAAATAATGTAGAATGAACCAGCTCAATTCAAGAATGGGAATAAACTGTCTCAATATGATGTATAGCCTATCTATTAACAGGATACCATGGGCTTTTAAAATTCTTTTATACACTTAAGTGTCACTCATAGTCTGGTTATTACTAATTTCTAGGTAGTCTACATTTATGAATAATAATTCTAGTATAATTTCTAGTTTTAGTTGTATTAAGTATGAATGAAATCATTATTATTATTATTACTAACAAAGAAGTCACACTTTCTAACCTTGTATACCCTTATTCAAGGTTCCTAACCCCTCCCACCACATCAGGTCATTCTTTCTTCTCTACAAATCCCCATCCCCTCCCTGAGCAGCCTGCAGGGAGTCCCATGGTCCCACTGCCCCAATATTGCTTAGTTCAGTCTCCACTCCTGGCAGATCCAGTTTTCTCCCCCCTCCCTCAAGAGTGAGTCGGGTGTTCGTCTAGAGGGAGTGGGATCCAAAGTGTCAGTCCAGGGTGTTTCTGATTCCAAGCTGTTCAGTGGATGTGGTTTGCAGCTTGGGCATGCTTGGCTTTTTTCTTGTTTGTTTGTTTAGAGTCCACTAATGAGTGAGTACATCCCCTGCTTATCTTTCTGAGTTTGTGATACCTCACTCAGTAGAATATTCTCCAAATCCATCCATTTGCCTGCAAATTTTAGGATATCATTTTTTTTCTTACTGCTGAGTAGTACTCCATTGTGTAGATGTACTACAGTTTGTTAATCCATTCTTCAGTTGAGGGACATCTAGGTTGTTTCCAGGTTCTTGCTATGACAAATAATGCTGCTATGAACATAGTTGATCTAATGCCTTTTAGTGTGACTTGTGCATCTTTAGGGTATACACCCAGAAGTGGTATTGCTGGGTCCTTGGGGAGATTGATTCTCAGTTTTCTGAGAAACCGCCATATTGCATTCCAAAGTGGCTGAACAAGCTTACACTCCCACCAACAATGGAGGAGTGTTCCCCTTGCTCTGCATCCTCTCCAGCATAGGCTCTCCTCTGTGTCTTTTAGCCAATCTAACAGGTGTCAGATGGTATCTCAAAGTTGTTTTGATTTGCATTTCTCTGATGGCTAAAGATGATGAGTACTTTTTCAGGTGCCTTTCAGCCATTGGTAATTCTTCTGCTGAGAATTTCCTTTTTAGATCTTAACCCCATTTTTTGATTGGGTTATTCAAGATTTTGGACTCTAGATTCTTGAGCTCTTTATATATGTGAAAGATCAGTCCTCTTTCATTTGTAGGGTTGGCGAAAATCTTTTCCCATTCTGTAGGCTGGTGTTTTGTCCTATCGACAGTGTCCTTGGCTTTACAGAAGCTTCTTAGCTTCAGGAGATCCCACTTATTGATTGTTGTTCTTAGTGTCTGTGCCACTGGTGTTATATTTAGGAAGTGGTCTCCTGTGCCAATACGTAGAAGTGTATTTCCCACTTTCTTTTCTATCAAGGTTAAAGTGGCTGGGTTTAAGTTGAGGTCTTTGATCCACTTGGATTTGAGTTTTGTGCAGGGTGACAGGCTCGGATCTATTTGCATTTTTCTACACACTTCTATCTAGCTATGCCAACACCATTTGTTAAATATACTCTCTTTTTTCCATTGAATATTTTGAGCCTCTTTGTCAAAGATCAGGTGTTCATAGGTTTTTGGGTTAAAAATAAAATCATTTAACAGAGATTATTCTGTTTACATAACATAGGAATTTGGGGGTATGTTTATTAATCCTTTGTTTTCTTTATTTTTATTATTCTGCAGTACTCCATTTTATAAATAAACCACAATACATTTACCATTGAATTGTTGAGAAGTATTTGCCACTTACAGAGTAGAAATTAATCTCTTGATTCTATATTACTTCTACCATGTAGGCATTAAATTTTATGAAAGGTATAAAAATAGAGTCATTAAAATATACTTTAAGACAGCAGAAAGTTATATCCCAGAGAGAGAATATCATTACTGAGAGAGTGAAAAATTTCACAACAGTTAGATTGTTACTTGATATTATCCTTGTGAGCTGTTTTTAGTGTTCTGTACTTGAGTAAAATGTAGAAACTTTTATTATTTTGTTCAGTACTAAAGTTTACAGCATAAATTGTTTTTCTTGAAACTGTTTTTTTTTTTGTGTAAGTCACCTTTGAACACTAGAAGATAGATTCTGATGTTTGCACATATGTACACCAAGGACTAATGGCCATGATCTGATTGTTGAAAGTCTGAGGATTTTGCAAGTACTTTTAGCTTTTTGTGTTGTTGTTTCTCATTTTTTAATATAGTTTTTTTAAATACCCACCACTGCACTCTTTCCCCTCTTTCCAGTCATCTACTAGCATTCCCCAACCTATCTCCTACCTATTCCTCATAGAGGTAAGGACTCCCAAGGTAAATCAATGAAGTCTGGCATATCCAGCTGAGGTAGGATCCAGCCCCTCCCCCTATATCAAAGTGAGCTGAGCAACGTGTTCCTTTTTAAGAAATGAGCTTCTCATATTTTAAAGGATGATAAGAGTTCAAGGGGATAAAACAAATACAAAGCTTTAACAATAAAAACAGAAATATGTCTGGAATAAGAGAGCAATGAAACCAACCTGAGGAGTCTGTTAATTATGGTTTTCATTTTCTTTTTTGTTTGTTTGTTTTGGTTTATTTTCCTTTTTATTATGAATAAAGTCATTTTTTATCCATATATCCCCTTGTTCAGACTCCCTTACCCCTCCATTTCCTCCCAGTCACTCACTCTTCTCCCCATCACTTTATCTCCTCCCCAGCATGGGCAGGAGGTCCCAAGGTCCCAAGGTGGCTTAGTTGAGCATCCGCTCTAGGCAGATCTGCTTTCCTCACCCCAACATCAAGACTGGATCAGATGTTCCTCTGGAAGGTTTCCATATTATATGATGCTTTGATAAGTTTCTGCCTTGCCAGACCCAGGTTGGTCTGCCTTTTGTAGAACTGTCCAGTGCGGCTTAAGTTTTCTGTGCCACCAGCAGCTTCCAAATAAACACACAGTGGTCTAATATTAAACACATAGTGGTCTAATATTAATAATAAATGCTTGGCCAATAGCTTAGGGTTGTTACTAGCAAACTCTTACATTTTAAATTAATTCATATGTCTTATCTATGCCTTGCCACCTAGCTCGGTAACTTTTCTCAGCACAACATACCCATCTTTACTCTCTCTGCATCTGTTAGCAACTCCAGACTCAACCCTTCTTTCTCCCAGTGTCCTCCTACTCTGGCTCCCCTGCCCAATCTCTTCCTGATCAGCTATTGGCCACTCAGCTTCTTTATTAATCCAACCACAGTCACATATATTTACATATTGTAAAGGAATATCCCATACTTCAGTTTCTAAAGTTAGCAAACAACATGCATATGGGCAAGCCTTTGATGCAAAACAACCAGTCTTTAAGGCCAGGCAAACTCCTGTCTGCCTCTTTCCCTTGACCTAAATTTCCCTGATGCTCCCCATACAGCCTTAAAGTGTACGAATTTGCCTCTTTCAAGCTGTAAAAACGAAGTTTTCCTTCTCCTCTTCATCTTCCTCTCCCAAACCCACCCAACCCCTACTTTTTTAAAATCAAGTTTGCTTTCTGAACTACAGCAATTCTGCCTCAACTTTCAGAGTAGCTGGAATTTACAAGTGCATACATAATTTTCAGTGCTGATCATCTCATGATTGGTTTTACTCACAATTCCTTAATAAAAATCAAATTTCAAGTGCATTTCAAAACAGGAAGTATAGAAGGTTTGCGCAGAACAATGTTCTTTAGAGCATAGTCTTGGGGTTACTGGGAAACACATAGAATCAAAATCAGATCCTTACCAATAGTGAGAAAGCCAGAGGAGTTTTCATGACACAGTGTGAAAAGGCCATTGATCAGGGTCTGAAACACATTTTTATCTCTATTTTTAATTATGTGTATATCTGTACATGAAGAGGTGTGATTTTTACACATGAGTACAATACCCACAGAGCCCAGAAGAGTCATCTGATCCACTAGAACTTGAATTACAGTCAGCAAGATGATTACTGGAACTAAACTCAAGTCCTCTGCTCTTTTCGTTGTTGTCTATTTTCTTTTTTGAGACAGTGTCTCACTATGTATCTTCGGCTGTGATATCTATGAAGACCAGGCTGGCTCACAGCTGACTGGGCCCCCCTGCTGGGATTCAAAGCATAAGATGCTCTTAATGGCTCAACCATTTTTCCAGTCCCTGACAAGGTTGCAGACTCCTCATTGCTGTTTACCTTTAAAAACTGCCAGTTACACCTCTAGTTTTCCATAAAAGTTTTCAAACATTTCTGTATTTCTAACATATCTGAGAAAGGCCAGATTTTCTTCATTTGCTTTAACCAAAATAACACATTTACCACATATTGAATGAAAAGGAAGATATAAAAATGCAACTGTCTTCTATTAAGTCAGATGTAAAATTTCTCTAAAAAAAGTTAAAGATGACATTTTTTTTGCTACATTGGTTTGATTTTTTAAATAAAATCTTATTGTGGTGACAAAAAAAGAAGAAAGAAATGAGCTCCATAGAAATAGGTAGCAGATTGGTAGTTGCCATAAATAGAGGCAGAGGAAAATTTGAACTAATTTCCATCCAGTTCTTTGCAGGGGTGTGGTGTCTGAATAAAAATAGTCCCTATGGGAGTGAGATGATTAGGAGGGGTGGTCTTGATGGAGTAGGCATGTCTTTTCTGGTGGAAGTTTGTCACTAGGAGTGGGCTTTGAGGTCTCTGATGCTTAAGCCATGCCCCCGTCACTCTTTCCTCCTGCTCCCAGCCAATCCAGGTGTAGAAGTCCCAGCTTCCTCTCAGTGACATGTCTGTGTGCTTGCTGCCATGCTTTTTGCCATAATGACAATAAAGTAAACTTCTGAAGGATAAGCCAGCCCCAATGAAATGCTTTCTTTTAGAGTTGGCTTGGTCATAGTGTCTCTTCACAGCAATACAAACTCTAACATGGGGGGGTATTGTAATGATCAAGAATTAGATAGTGATAGTGGCTATTCAACATTATAAATACACAAAACCACTGAATTATACCCCTCAAATGGCTTATTCATGTTATAAGAATTTTCTCTCAATATATAAAGGAATAAATAGCTGATATCTCAATAGCATGGGTAAGCCTGGAAATTGTGATGATAAACGATAGATGCTGGTGAAAAAAAGACCACATACTACCTGCCTCCAGCCATATGCTATGTTTCGAATAGGTGAATGTAAAGAGACAGAAAGGTGAATGCAGTGGGGAAGTAGAGCCTATTACTGTGGAAGATGAAGGAGTTAGGGAAATGTTCACCAGAGGGCATTGGGATGATTATGGACAATGAAGATACAGTAATGTTATACAATGGTAATGGTTGCACAGCTCGGAATCTATATGCATTGAGAAAAGATTATAAAATGTAAGAATATATCCCCGTAATACTGTTACTTTTTAAATTGGCGTTAGTGTTGCTTGGAAGATGTAAAGGGTATGTAGTTCAAAAACATAACAAATGCCCGGAATGCACAAGGCCTAATTGTTAACCCTAATACTACAAAAATGATGATGATACATTTTATATACATGAATCAGTCCTATATATTCCTGTCAATCACTATTTTTATAGCACTCTGTACTGTGGGGTCAACAAAAATATATTTCAAAGTTACTTAGGTAATCTACCTTCTATTTGAAAATAAATATACATAGAAAATAAAAAAATGAAATGAGCTCCAAGACCATAAGGGGGTTGAGATAATGGGAGGTAGGAAGAGAACATGAGGGAATGAGATGGTTAAGTTGAAGAAATACCGAGAAGAAAAATAAAGAAATACATATCTTAGTAGGGGAGCCATTGTGGGATTAGTGAGAATCCTGGTTTAGGGAAATATCCCAAAACTCACAAAGATCTCCCTTGCCAATACTCCAAGCAATAGTGGAAAGGGTACCTAAAATGGCTCTCCACTATAATCATACCCTAATTGTTATTATTGAAACTTCATTCTGTAACTGTTGGAAGTAGAAGAAAAGATCCATAGCTAAGCACCAGGGCAAGCTTTCAGTCTAGCTAAAGAGAGGAAGTAGAGATTATGTGAGTAAAGGCATCGAGATCATGATAAGGAAACCCACAGAAACAGCTGTTGGGAGCTATTGGGAGTTTACTGGCTATGAACTGACAGCTGGGAATCTACATTGGACAGAACTAAGCCTTTGAATATGGATGACCTCAGAATGGTATGTGCAGTTTGTGGGATCTCTGGCAGTAGGAACAGAACTTATTTCCTGTGGAGTTTTAGCTTTATGTCTGTCAATTTTTAATAATCTCTCCTCCCCTACTTTTTGAATAGTTGCTTGAGTCTTGGGACTATCTTGTAATATTTGGGATCTATTGGAGCTCTGTGACCAATGTCTTAGAAATATGTAGCCTATTCCTGGTATTGAAGGTTTTACTTGGTAGTATATGACATCTAACAAGGATACTGTACCCTCCATTTTATGGTAGCTCAATTAAAGCCTTTCATATATGCATAAAGACAGGATATTTAATATATCATATATATTGTGCATTAAACACAAACCACTGATATCTTTTTTTGTAGTCTGAGTTCATCTTCTGTAGCTTATATTTCTGACTTACCTTCTCAGTGAAAGGCTTTCTTAGATTAATTTTGCACATTTAAAACTGAAGGCCCACTTTTATGGAAGCAGTATTTTGACTTTCATTCTCCATTTTCTTAGGCCTTTCTACCCACTGCTTCTGATTCTTTTTCATCAGAGGCATTTTACTTTATAACAGAATTATCCTCCTCACTGTCTCCTAAAGACAGAAGCTCAGTTACTGTCACATATCCTGTTTCAGGCATATTCCTTGGCACATAATCAATCATGCATAGACAATTTTATTCAATTAATAATGTGAATGTTTGTATAATACTTGTGTCTGAAAATGCTATCTATAATGCACTTCTCCAGCATCAGATTTTCCCATCACAAATGCTAAAGTAATCAGGAGAGAAAGGAGACAGAGAGGGGAATTTCCTGACTCTGACATGACTTCATTTCTTAATTTTTTAATATTTAAGTTCTGATTTGATTTTTCAAAGCTTGATTATCCCATCCATAAAAATTTAGATGTAAGTTATAAAATGACAGCCATTATCAAGATGACAGAAAAAACAGTGAGTTATGTGAATTAATTTACATTAAAGAGAAATGCAAAATAATTTAAAATTAAAACTTGGCAGTCCAGGATAAAAATTATAATAGCTCTTTAAATTTTACATTGTAGAATTTTATATTGATTCTAAACCATATTTAGAATCAATAATATTATAATACATTTTGATGTAAAATTAATGCTGGAATTTGGTCCATGTCTGGAGACATATTTTCTGATTATATTTCTATTTCCTTAGATATGCAACCTTATCATTAATAACTGGGCAGAAGATGTTTGTTCTCTAGATGAGCAGAAACATAACCTTGCTTACATAGGTCTTCTACATAAGCAGGGTGAACACATGCCATGTAACTGGTACCTGTATTCACTGATTCTTGTGAGTTCCTGGTCCATCTGAGAGCCAGAGAGGAGAATCTGTAAGAGCAAGGGGCTAGGAAGTATGACGAAAATTTCCACAGAGACATCTGGCTAGAGATCTGGGGAGCTCACTGAATCAAGAACAGCCACTTGGGAACCATCAGGAAAGGGAGCTAGGCTCTCCAAGGGGAAGCAACTGTCCATTGATGCTAGCAGATGTGGAGCCTTGGGTGAAATCATACTCTGTTCCTGTGCTGGTGCTGGCAACTTGAAGTCCATTACCTGCTGAGGAGCATCTAACACTGTCTTGATATAGGATGAGGAAACTGGACTTGCCTACAGTGGATGTATCACACTGAGGTGACCCTCCTTGGGACATCTTACCCTTTTGGGGAGGGGATGGGGGGATGGGGATTGGGAATGCTTTAGGAAAAGGGAAGGCAGGGGGAACAGAGGGATACATGGATATAAAAACTTTTTTATAAATTAAAAAATGTAAAAAAACCATATTTCAGGATTAAAAAAAACTTAGATGATTTGTGTTTATTTGGTTCACTTTTAGATAGCATCATGGTCCTTCATAGAGATGTAGGTTGAAAATATTAATCAAAAGAGTTAAAACTAAATCTTTCTTGAAATATTTAAATGTCTTGCATTGTGGCATCCCTTTCATCTTCTAGTTATTCTTAAACTGTATGTGACACTGTATTTTCTTAATAAATTACACTGAAAAAACTGTGTATGTTGGGAATACAATTTATGTGCTTAAATTTTAATATTTAACAAGAATACCCTCTAAATTTGTTATAATTTTATTTTAGCTACTGTCATAATTTTATCAACATATATTATCTTTAGAAGTAGTTTTACTAGATGTATAGTCATACTCTGTGTCCCAACAAGTCAAGTTCAACCATATATCTTTCATAAGCTGTTGGATGTCAGAACAAACAACCTGATACTGAAATCAGGAAAAGACTTATTCAATATTGCCACAATGAGAAAAGTGACAAAAATGTCCGAAGTACCCCCCAAGTCCATATGCAGAATGTATTTATGAAATACTGGACATTTGTGGTTCTCCCACCAACCAGTGACACATCTCTAGATCTTCTGGTAAGTTGGCTAGCACACTGAAATTTTATTTTCAAATGGAAAGTTTTCTCTCTGCTTTGCCCAGGTTTAAGCATTTTTCTTTTACCAACATGTAATTCCACAAACAATTTCAGATTCTGGGGTCCAATATTTCACTAGTGTGATAGCCTTAGTGGTGTACACTTATCTCCATAAAATATATTCCTTCCAGTCACATAAGTTATTATTTTTATTTTTAAATAATTTTTATCAAGATAGACTCCAAACCATGTCCAAAGCAATCTCAGAGGTTAGGGAACCTCAGCTCCTGGGCTCCCCACACAGAGAATCCATCTTCAGAAGCCCAGGTGATGTCCAGGGTCCTGATCCCAGACTCTCAGCTAGCTGACTGGTACTAGGTTAAAACTGGGAGAGTCCTTCCCCAGTGATTCCTATCAGAAGAGACCTCCTTCATCTGGGACTGCCTTCAGGGTGAACTGCTTCATCATAGACAGGCAGACAGACAGACAGACAGACAGACAGACAGACAGACAGACAAATCTGAAATGCAGACCCATGTCCAGAGCAAAGTCAGAGACAGTTCAGACACAATATATAGAACAAACAGGAGACATATAAGCCCTCTAACCACAACTAATTAAGAGCTGACTAAGTGTGAACAACTGAAGCAATGGGCAGACACCAGTGCAAGAATTCATATAACAATATAAAGAATGACAAGGCAACACCAGAAGGAATGGGTGGTTCTACAACAACAAGACCTGAACAGAGCAATGAAGAGGAAACAGAAGGAAAAACCTCAAAAACACCTTTATGAAGATTATAGAAGCCTTAAAAATAAATATAAAAAATTTCCTTAAAGAGATAGAAGACAAAACAACAGTCTACAGAATGATAAAAAATGTTCATGAACCCTACAAGTGATAGAGGACTGATCTCTGAAA
This sequence comes from Sigmodon hispidus, assembly GCA_004025045.1. Taxonomy (NCBI): domain Eukaryota; kingdom Metazoa; phylum Chordata; class Mammalia; order Rodentia; family Cricetidae; genus Sigmodon; species Sigmodon hispidus. The sequence continues at coordinate 15,855 of PVIH01006738.1, read as the reverse complement.
TATATAAAAAAACTCAAGAATCTAGAGCCCCAAAACTTAATAACCCAATCAAAAAATGGGGTTCAGATCTAAAAGGGAAATTCTCAGCAGAAGAATTATGAATGGCTGAAAGGCACTTGGAAAAGTGTTCAACGTCTTTAGCCATCAGAGAAATGCAAATCATAACAACTTTGAGACACCACCTGATACCTGTCAGATTATCTAAGATAAAAGACACAGATGACAGCTTATGCTGGAGAGGTTGCAGAACAAGGGGAACACTCTTAAATTGTTGTTGGGAGTGTAAGCTAGTTCAGCCTCTCTGGAATGTAGTATGACAGTTTCTCAGAAAACTGGGAATCCATCTCTCCAAGCATGAAGCAATACCACTTCTGGGTGTATACCCTAAAGACACACATTCACACTCTAAAGGCCTTAGCTTAACTATGTTCATAGTAGCATTTTTCGTAATAGGAAGAACCATGCAAAAACCTAGATGCCCCACAACTGAAGAATGGATTAACAAACTGTGGTACATTTACACAATGGAGTACTACTCAGCAGTAAGAAAAAATGACATCCTAAAATTTGCAGGCAAATGGATGTATTTTGAGAATATCCTCCTGGGCAAGGTATCTCAAACCCTGAAAGATAAGTAGGGGATGTGCTCACTCATTATTGGACTCTTTGTTTAGACAAACAAATAAAAAAGCAAAAAGGAAAGCATGTCAAAGCAGCAAACCACTGAACTACTTGAGATCTGAAATACCTTGGACTGACACCTTGGATCCCACTCCCTCTAGAGGGGCACCTGGCTCAGTCTTGATGTTGGGGGAGAAAACTGGATCTGCCAGAAGTGGATCCTGAACTGAACAATAGTGGGACCTTGTAACCTCCTGCCCATTATGGGGAGGAGATGGGAAGATATGGAGAGGAGAAAGTGACTGGAGGGGGTGGGAGAGGGAAAGGAACTAAAATAAGGATATACAAGGATAGAAAATGTGATTTTATTCATAATTTAAAAAAGAGAAAAAAGATAGAAAAAAAATACAAACAAAAAATTGGAAGAGATGAACAAATCCTTGAAGAAAAGCAAAGAAACCCAAGAAAAGGAAAACCAATAAATGAAAGAAACCTTCCATGAACTAAAAATTAAAATAGAAGCAATAAAAAAGGTATAAAGTGAGACAAAGGTGGAAATAGAAAAGAAATGGAAGAGAGAATCTCTGGGTTGGAAGACTCAATTGGGGAAATAGATACAAAAGTCGAAGAAAACACTAAAACCAAAATAGCCATAACACAAAATGTTCAGGAAATTTGAGATACCATGAAAAGACCTAATCTGAGAATAATAGGAATAGAAGAATTCCAGCTCCAAGGTACAGATAATGTATTCAATAAAATCATAGAAGAAAACTTTCCCAACCTAAAGAAGGAAATGCCTATAAAGTAACAAGAAGCTGAGAGAACACCAAATAAATTAGACCCTGCAAAAATTCTCCCCACTGCATAATAACCAAGACACAAAACATACAGAACAAAGGAAAAATTTTAAGAGCTTAAAAAGAAAAGGGTTAACTTACCTATAAATGCAGACCCATCAGAAAAACTCTTGATTACTCAATGGGAACAATGAAAGCAAGAAGATCCTAGTCAGAAGTTATACAGATGCTAAAAGAGCATGGCTGCCAACCCAGACTACTATACCTAGCAAAACTTTGAATCACCAGAGATGGAGGAAACACAATATTTAATGACAAAATCAAACTTAAACAATATCTGTCCACTAATTCAGCCCTTCAGAAAACATTAGAGGCAAAACTGCAACCTAAAGATTCCAGAGACACCCATGAGATCACAAATAATTGATAATCTCACAGAAGAAAATAACAAAGAAAGAAAATACATACAAGCTACCACCAAAAATAACAATAAATAACAATCAGTTTTCACTAATATCCCTTAATATCCATGAACTCATTTACCTATAAAAGGCATATCCTAACATGATGAATACAAAAACAGAAATCATCTTTCTGCTTCATATAAGAAACATCCCTCAAACCCAAAGACAGACACAGGCTTAGAGTAAAGATTTGGGAAAAAAATTTCAAATCAAATGGCCCCAAGTGTTGCCATCCAAATATCTAAAAAAGTAGACTTCAAGCTAAAATCAATTAAAGGATACCAGGATGGACACTACTTATTCATCTCAGGAAAAATTGATCAAGATGAGATTTCAATCCTGAATAATTATGCCCTTAATATAAGGGCATCTATCTATGTAAAAGAAACACTACTAATGCTAAAATCCCACATCAATTCTCACATCCTAATAGTGGAAGGCTTCATACCACACTTTTACCCCTGGATAAGTCAACCAGACAGAGACTCAACAGAGAATTAAGGAGTCTAACAGAGGTTATGATGCAGATGGATTTAACAGACATTTATAGAAGCTTCCACCTAAACACAAAGGAATATACATATTTCTTTGCTCCTCATGGAACTTTCTCTAAAATTGACCACATAAATGGTCATAAAGAAGATATCAATAGATACAAAAATGGAAATAATCCCTTGTATCATATCACCACCATGGTGTAAAGGAAGAGTTCAACAACATCAAAAACCACAGAAAGCTTTCCCACTCATGGAAATTAATATCACTCAACTGAACAACCTCTGGGTCAAGGAAGAATTTAAGGAAGAAATCAAAGACTTTCTAGAGTATAACAAAAATGAATCTACATCTTTCCCGAACTTATGGGACACATTAAAAGCAGTCTTAAGAGGAAAATTCATAGCACAAGAATGACCATATGAATCTAAAGAAATCCCACACTAGCAAACTAACAGTACAGCTGAAAACCTTAGAACATTTAGAAACAAACTCATCTTGAAGGAGTAGACAGCAGGAAATAATCAAACTTAGAGCTGAAATCAATACATCTGAAACAAAAATAACAATACAAAGAATCTATGAATCAAAGAATTGGATCTTTGAGAAAGTAAACAAGATAGATAAATCCTTATTTAAAATAACCAAAAAGCATAAAGAGAGTATCCAAATCAACAAAATCAGAAATGAAAAGGAGGACATAACAGATCCCTAGGAAATCCAGAGAATTATCAGGTTATACTTTTAAAATCTATACTCCACAAAAATGGAAAACCTAGAAGAAATGGACTGCTTTCTCAACAGCAACCACTTACCAAAATTAAATCAAGATCATATCAATTAACTAAATAGACCTATAACTCCAAAGGAAATTGAAGCTGTCATTAAAAGCTTCCCAAATAAAAATAGCCCAGGTCCAGGTGGTTTCAGTTGGAATTTTACTAGACATTCAAAGAAGATGTAAAACAAATACTCCTCAAACTGTTTCATAGAGTAGAAATTGAAGGAATATTGCCAAACTCTTTTTACATGTTCACAATAACCATAATACCCAAGCCACTCAAAGACACAACAAAGAAAGAGAATTACAGACAAATTTCTCTCATAAATATTAATGCAAAAATTCTGGCAAACTGTGTACATCAACATATAAAAAGTATAATCAACCAAGATCAAGTAGGCTTCATCCCAGAAATGCAGGGATCTTTCAACATACCAAAAACCGTAAATGTCATCCATCATATAAAGAAAATGAAGGTTAAAAAAAACCCACACAATTATATCTTTATATCCTTAGATGCTATAAAAGCCTTTGACAAAATCTAACACTCCTTTATGATAAAATTCATGGAGAGATTAGGAATACAGGGAAAATATTGAAAGATAATAAAGGTAATTTATAAGAAGCCGATAGCCAGTATCAAACTAAATGGAGAAAAACTCAAAACAATCCAACTAAAATCAGGACTAGACAAGGATCTCCCCTCCCCTCTATTTAATATAGTTCTTGAAGTTTTATCTAAAGCAATAAGATTACACAAGTACATTAAGGGGATACAAATTGGAAAAGGAGAAGTGAAACTATCTCTATTTGCAAATGATATGATTGTATACACAAGTGACCCACAGAATTTTACCAGGGAACTTCTACAGCTTTTAAACACCTTCCACAAGATGGAAGGATACAAGATTAACTCAAAGATATTAGTAGTCCTCCTATACTCTAAAGTTAAAAGTCTAAAAATGAAATAAGGGAAACATCACCCTTCATAATAGCTGCAAATAGCACTAAATACCTTGAAATAACAATAACCAAGGAAGTAAAAGATCTATTTGATAAAAACTTTAAATCACTGAAAAAGAAATTGAAAAAGATATCAGAAAATAGAAAGATCTCCCATGTTCCTAGAAAGGTAGGGTAAATATAGTAAAAAATGGCAATTCTACAAAAAGCAATCTATAGATTCAATGCACTTCCCATCCAAATCCCAACACAATTTTTAGAGACCTGGAAAGAACAATATTCAATTTCATTTAGAATAACAGGAAAGTCAGGTTTGCCAAAACAATTATACTCAACAAAAGAATCCCAGGAGGCATCACCATCCCCTGTTGTAGAAAGTTTTTCCAGGTGCCTGTTTGGGGCCCAGAGGTTTGTGACCTGGTCCGCAGCTGAGGTTTGGAACTTGGTCTGCATGGGGACTTTTGTCCCCCAAAGAAATGAATCAGATGCTTATATTACTTCATATTGTTTGGCCCATATCTTAAGCACATTACTAGCTAGCTCTTTCATCTTAAAGCAACCCATTTCCATTAATTTTCCCACCATGTGGCCCGCAGCTCGTGGCTCACCTGCTTTTTACATGTTTGTCTTCTTTGGGGGTTGGATGGAGCCTGACTAACTCCACCCTCCTTCTGCTTGCCTATGCACTGATCCTCCACCCACTTCTACAGTGCTCTACATAGGCCAAAACAGTCCTTCATTTACAGTGTACAGAACATTCCACCACATTTCCTCTTTTCTGTCTAATTAAAAAGGAAGGTTTCAATTTCCATATAGCAAAATTACAACAGAACAGCTCTCAATTAGGAATTATAGTCACAATATACAGTCTATTTGTATTCACAAAATTAAAGAGAATATTCTATTATATACCTTATCATTGTGAGTCTAAAGTTTCATATTTAATATACCTTTTAAACTAAAAGAACTATACCTATAATTATCAAACCTTCAACCACATCAAAGACCACTGAAGGATATATTATTATCCTAATAAACAGGAAGTGCAAACAACTTCCAAAGTCTAGAAAATGACAGAGATGACATTTATTTGCCTGGACAGTCATCCAAAGTTCCTTTGTAATGTTGTGGCACCATATTCAGCCTTTATGGCCCAAAGTCTCTGTCATACCTTTCAGTGATGCAGGAAATCTGACACAGTCCATAAGTCGCTTCTCCTTGTGTCCTGGAGAATGTCTGGCAATGTTTTCTGCAAAGCAGGAACCTGAAGGACCATCTCGGCTTGTTCTGCCCACATTCAGAGGTCACTTTCCTATGAAACCTGCATGTCCAGTTTATACAGCATACTATCAGGCAGTCAGTACCAGAACAGTTTCTTGTCCAGTGGCTAACTGTTGCCACAAAATAAATTCCACATGAAGTTTTTTATGCCCATTATTTTCCTGAAATACATTGGTGCTGCCAGGGACAGACCTGTCTCACTGTCCAGAAAAGTCTAATTTCTTAAAATATTTTAAATGTCATATTCTGCATGTCTTTGAAGTGCTTGAAGACTACCTATCTAATTGAAGTATATCTTTGAATATCTATGAAAACCTAACTAACATGATTATAAGTTTGGTTATCATAGATGACTATTAATCTGCATTTCTTAATTACATGTTACAATTTTAAATGAGTTATATCAGCATCATACCTTAATCAAGAGTAGAAAAATACATACAGCACAACAAAATTGACTTTAAGTTTATATCAATGAATCAAAATCCACTTATCTTTTCTAATCATTCCTATATCATATCCTCCTCCTCTCCTTTTTTTTAAAGATTGACTATGACCATTAACCATTTATAATGAAAACAAACATTAATAAGTAATATTTTGGAGAAATTGGACGTAGCTTTCTTTCTTTTTCTACTTCTTGCTGTCAAAGGAAGATGACAATCTCATGGGGTTTTGAAGCTGGATCATCTCAACTGGCCATCTTTGAAGCTGATCTTCCTATCAGAGAATTTCAAATGGCCTTGGCAAATGGAACCACATTTGCCTAGAACCTATCCACAGGTTTTGATCTTCTTTTGAAGACAAAAGCATAAACTTTTTTCCCAAGTAACATATTCTTATAAACAGATTTCAAAGTCAAGATATCTTTAAAGTATATGTATTTGTTTAACTTAGCAGCCTTAGCAATCAATTGTCTCTCTGCAATTAGCTCATTAAAAGTTAAAAAACTTAAAGGAACACACAACAAACATAATCCAGACTCTTTGTTTATCTGCCATCTTTACGTGGCTTTTATGTTTATTCCTATTTCTCCTTTTTCAAGGGCTTTCTTCACTCTTTTTCTCTCTCTCTCTCTGCAGCCTATGTGTATTTTACATACATTGTACCCTGTTTAGAGGTTTTGAGAGTCTAAACCTGTTTTATTGAGAATTCTTAATCATTTTCCAAACCAAAGAGCTTTTAAAATATCAGTATCACTTTATTTGCTGACTCCACCCCTTTTGGTGGCATTTCAATATGATGGAGGAGCCCCCGAATCTGTGCCGCTGTCAGCAAAGAGAGCTGACTCAGGAAATGCTCCCACCAGAAAAACCTTATTAAACTGTTTCCTTTCTGTTCAGTATAAGTAGAAACCTTAAATCAATCACACTTGTGCCAAGCCTTCCATGAAACGTATGACTTTAAGCTGTATACCTTGAACGTGCAATTTTTAAATTCCTGCCTGAACACCACGCTGTATCTGTACCATAAGTCAATTGAAATACACAGTTCACAAAGCCGCTTTAGGCTCTGTTTCAGTGATCTAGATCGCTCTTTAAGCTTTTTAAACTTTCTCAGGCTTTATGTGGCGGCTGTTCAGCCTACATAGACACTATACGTTATAGAAAGTTTTTCCCAGTGCCTGTTTGGGGCCCAGGTCAGGTCAACAGCAGAAGTTTGGAACCTGGTCCGCATGGTGACTTTTGGCCCCCAAAGAAATGAATCAGATGCTTATATTACTTCATACTGTTTGGCCCATATCTTAAGCACATTACTAGCTAGCTCTTTCATCTTAAATCAACCCATTTCCATTAATCTTCCCACCACGTGGCCCACAGCCCGTGGCTCACCTGTTTCTTACATGTCTATCTTCTTTGGGGGTTGGATGGAGACTGACTAACTCCACCCTCCTTCTGCTTGCCTTTGCTCTGATCCTCCACCCACTTCTACGGTGTTCTACATAGGCCAAAACAGTCCTTTATTTACAGCGTACAGAACATTCCACCACAATCCCCTACTTCAAGTTATACTGTAGAGCTACAGTAGTAAAAACAGCCTGGTACTGGCATGAAAACAGACCTCAGGATCAATGGAATAGAATTGAGGATCCATACATTAACCCAAAAACCTACGAACACCTGATCTTTGACAAAGAGGTCAAATATTCAATAGAAAAAAAGATAGTGTCTTTAACAAATGGTGTTGGCATAGCTGGATGGTAGTGTGTAGTAAAATGCAAATGGATCCAAGCATGTCAACCTCCACAAAACTGAGATTCAAGTGGATCAAAGACCTCAACATAAAACCAGCCACACTGAACTTGATAGAAAAGAAAGTGGGAAATACCCTCCAATGCATTGGTATAAGTGACCACTTCCTAAATATAAGATCAATAGCACAGACACTAAGAACAACAATCAATAAATGGGACCTCATGAAACTGAGAAGCTTCTTGTAAAGTCAAGGACACTGTCAATAAGACAAAATGACAGCCTATAGAATGGGAAATGATTTTCACCAATTCTACAAGTGACACAGGACTGATCTCGAAAATATATACAGAACTCAAGAAGCTAGAGTTCAAAGCCCTAAATAACCCAATTTAAAAATGGTATTTAGAATTTCAAATAGGATTCTCAGTAAAAGAATTATAAATGTTTTAAAGGGACTTGAAAAAGTGTTCAACATCTCTAGCCATCATAAAATGCAAATCAAAACAACTTTGAGATATTACCTTACACCTGTCAGAATGTCTAAGATAAAAGACACAGATGACAGCCTATTGTGGAGAGGTTGTTGAGCAAGGGGAACACTCCTCCATTGTTGGTGGGACTTGAAGCTTGTTCTGCCACTCTGGAATGCAGTATTATTTCTCAGAAATCTGTGATTAATATCCCTAGGGACTCAGCAATACCACTATTGGGCATATACCCTAAAGATACTCATTTGCACCCCAAAAGCATTAGCTCAACCATGTTCATAGCAGCATTATTTGTAATAGCAAGAAGCTGGAAACAACCTAGAATCCCCTCAACTAAAGAATGGATTAACAAACTGGTACACTTACACAATGGAGTACTACCCAGCAGTAAGAAAAAAATGATATCCTAAAATTTGCAGACAAATGGATGGATTTGGAGAATATCTTTCTGAGCGAAGTATCAGAATCCTAGAAAGATAAGCAGTGGATGTAGTGGAATTTAAACAAAAATCAAAGCTCTCCCAAGCTGCAAACCACAATCACTGAACAGCTTGGGATCTGAAGCACTTTGGACTGCAGACTTGGAACCCATTCCCTCCTGAGGAATACCTAACCCAGTCTTGATGCTGGGATGAGGAAATCGGATTTGTCTGGAGTGGATGTTGAACTAAGCCACTTTGGGACCTTTGGACCTCCTGCCTTTTCTGTGGAGGAGATAATGATATGAGGAGAAGAGAGAACAACTGGAAGGGGCAGGGGGTGGAAGGGAGTTTGAACAAGGGGATACAAGGATAAAAAATGAGACTTCATTAAAAAATAAATAACAAATCAATAAAAGTAAAATAGAAAGCAAAAATATCTTGTAGTATTTACACTTCAAATATACAAGGATAGAAAGTATGATTTCTTTGTTCATAATTTTAAAAAGAAAAAATATCTTAAAATCCCTTATGCTGCATATATCTAAATGTATTTTGAAAACAATATTTAGAATTTCTTTAATTGTGTTTATTGTTACATTTGATATTTATAATAATTTGTGAATATTATACAATTTGAAAATTTTGCATGGCTAGTATTAAAGTATCTTTCAATTCTTCATTGCTTTTGAAAAAAGGAAAAAGTAATTAATATCTAAAATTATTGAAAATTAACATTTTCTGTGTTCATGTCTCTGAATATGTGTGTGTGTGTGTGTGTGTGTGTGTGTGTGTGTGTGTGTGCGTGTGTGTAGGAAGAAACTCAGAGCCAGACATTGGGGATAAGTTGAAATATCAGAGAGAAAGACGACAATCAAATCTCACTCAGCTATCCTCCAGCTTCCTCAGCTTAGCTCCTTCAGCTTCTTTTTGCCTGCTGTTTACCTAAGTTTGGCTTAAGTACCTTTTTCACAAGCTGTACCTCATCCACATTAAGATTAAAGTCATGGTCATTTGGTAATCAGCCTTGAACTCACAGAAACACGGAATGATCTCTGTCTCTGGTGTTATGGGTTAAAGTAGTAGGTCACTATTCATGGCTTTCCTAGTGCTGGGAGTAAAGGTGTGTGCCATTGAAGCCCAACTGTTTGGCATTTTACTCAAAGATATCCAGAACTCCCAAAGATGCAGAATTATTAGAGATCCAGAACTCACTGGATCTATTTTGACTGTGAGTTGATCTCTTGATATTCCAGGTTTTATTAAATATGTAACATATCAACACAATGGTTGCTTGGTTTTTATTTCAAGGATGACTTGATAGAAAAGACACATTGCTTACACTTTGGCTTACTTTCATGGTACATTTATCTCATTTTGTTAATCTCTTTGGAAGACATACATGTATCAGCCTTAAGGTAAGTTACTAAGCTGACTTTCTAAACTAGAGTTGACTCAACAACAAAGCAGAATTATCAATTTCCATAAAATCCACTAGATCATATTTAGTTTGTTGGAAATCATTTTCTCAAAGTTATTTAAATTATTTCTAAATTTACTTAACAAAACTTTTAGAACAATTTTGAAATGTGTTTACGTTCAAAGGGTCTGAGAATTTTGGCAGTATAGTCATACATGCAATGGTCACTAACATATACATATATATGTAGCTACATATTGTATACATATATTTGTTATATATTACATATTATATTATAGCTCTGAGAGGTTCAATAAGTATTAATATTCCTGTAATCACCATGACTACTAGGATACAAAAATATTCATCACTTACATATATTTTCAAATGCACATCCTTTGTAGACAAAACTTCTCTTCTTCCTCCCAACCTTTGAAAAACATTTATATTTTTTGTTCCTAATATTTTCAAAGTATACAATGAGAGAATAATTGTCATATGGAACTTTTTAATAAGATTGGCTTCTCTATGTGCATTTACTGATTAGTTAATTTAATAATCATTATTTTTAATGTGATGAGAAATTTATATAAAAGCCAAGGGCAGTTTTGGCATTAAAACTTGATTCTGTATAATACTATTTCATGGTGCTTAAAGCTTAAGCTGTCTGTGTTTATAAAATAAAAGTTATGTAAATAAAATCAATGGCTATACTGATAAACTTTGAGATAGCAAGCTTAACATAGTGTCTCCCTTTTTCATGGAAAGCATAAGTTTGGGAGGCTAAGGTCATGTTGTAAAACTCAGACTACCAAAAGTCTTTGAGAAAGTGGCTGGTTGGTTTATTTGTTTTTTGTTTTTTTTTTATTATTTTTTTTTTATTCCAAACTCTAAGAATGAAATTTAGGAGTCACAGAGGTTGGGAGTTGGATAGAAGATTAGTCTTGATACAGAGGTGGAGGCTTCAGTGAGGTGTAGAACTCCTACATCTTCAGTATTCATTCAAAAGTAGAAAACTGAAGGAGTTAGACCTCCTGCATTGACTTCATTGCCGATTCCATGGTGGGGAGTTTCTCATGACAGGTACCAAGACAATGCTACTCTTTGTACCTTCTACAAGCTCAAAGAAGAAACTTGTGTAAATATGGAAGGAATAATTAGTGGTCAGTCCAGTTGGCTCAGTTACAAAGTGTCCTGATGCCCCCTGTTAGATTCAGCCACATCATCAGGTACAACCCCAGGCTACTATAATAGATTATAATGTACACAGAGGGAGGGCTCTTTGCATATCCAGATATGCTGTTTTTGGTTTCTTACTAGACCTGACTGGTTCTTATCTTCTGTTCTCATCACTGGACATTTTATCTTTGTCTTTAAAAACATCTAATAAATATTGAAGTAGAAATTGAGTGTTATGTTTCAGAGGTATACAGATGGCAACCTTGGGCAGACAGTTGCTGACATTTTCATCATCTTCCCTGTGTATGTAAAGAGGGGAAAGCTTTTCTTGTACTACTTTTTCATTTTGTCACTTACAACATAAGGATCTCTTTTGTAGAAACCCTCTGATTAACATTGTTGGACATAAGTCTTGCTTATTTCTTTGCACCTTTCATTGTACATGTACAGACTACCTTTTTCTAGATACATATTTTATTTCTTCAATTGCTGGAATCCTTCAAGTAGAATACACTTGGCTTATGGGGTATGAAGGTCATTGCCATATTATACAGAACGATTATAATTTCCCATCAGACACCTATTCAATCTGTTCCTACTGTTATCAGAAAGTCAATATTTGCATTTTGTTGAATATGCATGACCACTAGTGTTTGAAGAAAGGGCTACTTGATATATGCACTACTATGATTATCTGGTTTGCATTCACAAGAAATTATCTGAAATCCTCTAATAATTCAAAGGCTGAATATAAAGGTTTGTCTCATTATTAGAATTAGTTTTGCTGCAACAAAAACAGACTTAGCATTTCACATTTCTTAATTAAATGATTGCTGGAGAAGAAGAAATTTTAAACATTTAAGACATAGGTTTTTTTGCTCTTGTGGTGGATTATTATGTAAACATATTTTCAAATTTTCAACATGTTCTTGGTTCATTTAATCTTTAGATTGTACGCATTGAAGGAGTTCAACTTTACTGGAAGCTTCTGATATTTTGATAGAACTCAACTGGCTTCAAACGAGAGTCGTACTGTCACAGTTTTTAAATGATAATCAATTTCAAGCTTTATTTTCTATACAATAGTTTTATCTTGGAAATTGTAGAGCTGCTCTGAGGATAACTGAATGTACTTCATTATAATTTTGGAACATTTGGTTATTGCTATTTTATCTTGAATCAACCTATGTTTTAAAAATTTCTCTGTAATTTTTTATTAGCTTAAATGCAACATAGAGTCCCTTTATTGTTGAGCTGTATATAAAATTCTGTTTGATCTTTTATGGCTGTGGTCAACAGGTTATGAAATTTGATAAATCATGCCAATAATTGTCAGACATCCATTTATTCTTGTGTTATTACATATCCTAATTTTTGAGACGCCAACAGAAAGCCTATGGCTTCTATAGTAGTATACAAAGGATATATTTTTATCTCTTAAATTTTTAACATGAGTATCTCTGTGTGTGTGTGTGTGTGTGTGTGTGTGTGTGTGTGTAGGGGCTATAGGCTGAAATATACTTGCCACCACTTTTTTGTTGAGGTCAGAGGACAAGTCTATGGAGTTAGTTCTCTTCTTCCATTTTTATATGATTGTTGATGATGAAATTCAGGTTACTTTGATCAAACTCATCACATCTTGTGATCTCTCAAACAAGTTAAAGGTAGGAGCTCTCCAGTCTAACGTTTGCTCTAATGAATTTGACCGAGGGGTGGGTCAAACCCTTCAGTGAGAATGTGTAGCCTAAAGGTCAGCATTAGTCTGAGACACTGACCTGAATATTTCACTAATTAAAAGTTCTTTGCTTATTCTATGTAAGTCCCCTGACTTTTCTTCTTATATAGTAAATTGTTGCTTTGGCAATATTAGGCTTTCTTATGCTAATAATTTCTTACTCTCTTTGCCCAATTACCTATATTTCCTAAAGGCAATTCTTTGATTTCTGTTAGAGTAGTGTGTTTTTTAACAAAACAAACAAAAAACATAAAACCACACAAAACAAACAATCAGAAAACATCAACCCTGAGAATGTATGTGATACATACAGAGTCTAATATAAACAATAAGACAGTAAAAAGAATTGATGATATGAAGTATCTAGGAATAATTGCACAGATAATATCACAGCTAAGGGAATGAGTATTAAAACAGTACAGAAACATATGCATATTAATTAAAATATCTTGTGTGTGGAGCAAAGAATAGTTTGTAACAGTAAATATCTATAAATGTTTCTAAACTACAATTCCTGAAGACAATTTTATAAGTGATCTATAAGAAGAATGAATGCTGTGTCATCCAAATATAATAGTTTGCATATAGATATAAAAATATAGGTGTATTTAAAAGTATATTAACCTATAAGTTTTATATTCCAAAATAATTTTGAATCAACTCATATTCAAAATATTACATTTAAATTTTTTTTTATTTTAAAACTGAAAATTGTGATTATGTGCAATAGATTAATGAAATCACCAATTCATGCTATAAATAGTATACTTTAAATATCAAATATACTTAATTTACATTTATTTATTTTATACTATCATAACATACTTTAAAAAGGTAACCGATTACAAACTGAATTTTCAAAATACTACTAACTGAAGAGTGAGGTTGACAAATATTAAAATGTTTCATTCTGGGAGACGAGCCCTGATTACAATTTCCCTTGCATATCAGCTTTCCTGATAAATCAACTTATAAAGAAAATTCATTTGGTCTTTCACTTTTTGATGTTTCAGCTCTGTGAGTTGCCTTGTTTTCCTGTCTTTCTGTTCAAGCAACAGCCTATTAGGACAGGCTTTGTAGCAAAATAAGTAGTTTGTCTCATGGCAGCATGTTATGGCAGCTAGAAAGCAAACCAGAGAAGGAGGAGACTCGTTGCATTCTTCAAGACTAGTCCTCAGCCAACTAAAACATTCAGAATTCAACCATCTCCTAGCAGAACCAGAGACTGGGAACAAGCATTTGGCATGTGGCATTATGAGATATTCAATTTCAAAATGTAAGAATTTTATATTATAATCATAGGAGTCACTTAAGGAACATGTTAGAGGAAGAGAGAGGAAGGCTCTATGTCTATTATTATATTTGTATAGTAAGATAATTTTTATTTTATAATAACATACCATAAATTGTTTTTTGTTGTTGCTCTCTATTTTTTTTCTTTAATTTTTGGTGACAGAGTCTCACTATGTAGTACTGGCTGTCTTAGAACTCACTATGTAAGCCAGGTCAGCATTAGCTCTCAGCATTAATAGTTATTTTTACTTGAAGCTCAACATGAGATTAAAATATATAGATATCTAGAGACTGCTCTGCTTGTTAAGATATGCACAACTGCTGTAGTCATAATGAAAATATCACCAATGTTTTTAATCATACTCATAGATATTTAAAAAATGCTCCCTAGTTATTTTTAGTGAAACTCTAATCCTTTGGGGGATTTCTGAGGATTGAGGAGCTGGAAATCATTATTAAAATCAGTTTCTCTCTGGCCAGCAATAGGGCTAAGCAGATAACACATGGCACTGGGCCTGGTAACCTAAAGTAAATCTTTAGAAAGCGTGCTGTAGAAGAAGATAAATGGTTCTGAAAAAAGTTGTCATCCAACCTACACATAATCAAGTAGAAGAGTCACATGCATGTTCACACACATACACAATTTAAAAATCAGATTCTGATGTTAATGAGGTTTGATTTGGTATGCTGTTTTATTCCATCATATCAATTCTATGTATAATAGTTGGAATACCATATTAATGTTATACATGTATTCTGTAGACAGGGAAATATTGTTGTAATATAAGTAGAAGGAAGCATAAGTGTTCCAATATCCATATAGAACCACCTTAAATCCTAGTACCAAAATAAACATCACCATCCACAGCACAGAAATATGATGTGATGTAATCTTAAATAATTATTAGTTTCATCAATTCTTTTCCTAGTCTTGAGAAATATGTTGTCAGTTTTAGCTACAATATTGCTAAAATATGTATTAAGGATTTATTTGTGTGTGTGTGTGTGTGTGTGTGTGTGTGTGTCTTTCTGTGTGTGACATGTGCAGTGACCACTCAAGACAGAAATGAGCAAAAAATTACTCCAGAGCTAGACTTACAGGCAGTTGTGAGTAAGCAAACATGTGCTGGGTATTAAAACTGTGTCCTATGGAAGAGAAGCAAGATCTCTTAAGTTCTTATTTACCTCAACAGCCCTGACTAAAGACACATTAACTTACAGATAATTGACTTTTTAATATTAAGTAAAGTATATAAATAAAACAGATAATTAAATTTTACCATCAAAGAAGTAGGGTAAATATATTTATAAAACAAAAAAATTCAAAGTTTTGAGACTAATACTGTATCATAATTCAAAGGAAAAGTTAATAGAGGAAGAAATCATAGATGAACTCTCTTCAGTTCAGAGATTTTTAGGTAATTTACTTAATGTAGCATAGACAATGTACAGATTTTTTTAAAAAGGCTTTTATATAGGATTTGCAGTCCTATGGTCCCACTGACCCAATAATGCTTAGATTAGTCTCCACTTCTGGCCAAATCCAGTTCTTCCCCCCCCCCAAGAGTGAGTCAGGTGTTCCTATAGTTGGACTGGGGTTTGAAGGGTCAGTCCAGGGTGTTTCTGATCCCAAGCTGTTCCGTGGTTGTGGTTTGCCGCTTGGGCATGTTTGGCTTTTTTTCTTGTTTGTTTGTTTAGAGACCACTAGTGAGTGAGTATAT
>PVIH01006737.1:0-98420 GCA_004025045.1 Sigmodon hispidus | reverse complement strand
GCCTCCCCAGGATTCAGGAGACAGAAACAGGAAAATAACTTCAAATATGAGACCAGCCTGGTCTACATAGCAAGTTCCAGGTTATTCAGTACTACTCAGCAACACCAGCAGGTGTGGTGGGTCACACCTGTGGGGATGTGGGGAAGGAGGATGTGTTCATCCTTAACTGCATATTGTATTCAGGACCAGCCTGGGCATCATGAGATCCTGTCTCCAAAAACATTTAGTATTGGGCTGCCAAGATGGCTTACTGGGCAAAGGAAAGCATTTGCTTTTAAGCTGGCAGCCTAAACTCAGTCCCCAGAAGGCACATGGCGAAGGAAGACGCCAACTCCTGAAAGCTATTTTCTGGCCTCCACACATGTGAGCACACACAAATAAACATAATTTTAAATTTTAGTCTTTTTGTATAAATACTTGTACATTCACTTACTGTAGAAAAGACATAACAGGAGAGGCTGGAGAAATGGCTCAGTGGTTAGGAACACTCACTGCTCTTCTAGAGGACCACCTACAAACTCCAACACTCTCTTCTGGCATCTTTCGGCACTGCTCATAGGTGACATACACATAAAGGTGCATATACATATAAGTAAAAGTAATAAAAGTAAGCCAGGTGGTGGTGTCTCACACCTGTAATCCCAGCACTCAGGAGTCAGGCAGATCTCTGCAAGTTCAAAGCCAGCCTGGTCTACAGAGTTAGTTTCAGGACAGTCAGGGCTAAACAGAGAAACCCTATTCAAAAAATAAAATAGTGAAAAAAACCTTTAGAACATGATTTTTTTAAAAAGAATTTGGAGGGCTGGAGAGATGGCTCAGTGGTTAAGAGCACTGTCTGCTCTTCCAGAGGACCTGGGTTCGATTCCCAGCACCCACATGGCAGCTCACAACTGTCTGTAGTCCCAGTTCCAGGCAAACACCAAGGCAAGCAAATAAATAAAGTTTTTTTTTTTTAAAAAAAAAAAAAAAAAAAAAAAGAATTTGGAGTCTACTTTTAAAAAAACTGATGTAACGCTGTGCACCTGATGTACAGCATCCCCCAGAGGCAACTTTCTCTATCTGTCTTTCTCTCCCCTTCCTTCCATCACATCCCCCTCCCCACATTGCAAAAGGACTCAGTGGTTAAGAGCTATCTGCCTTTCAGAGGACCCAGGTTCAATTCCCAGTACCCATATGGCATCTCCCATCTTGTCATCTCTAGGATTACATCTCCACACCTTTTTTTAATTTCTATTTTGGGAGACAGGGCCTCACTCTGAAGTCAGGCTAGTTTAGGACTGTATAATTCATGATGGCCTCAGAATGCTGGTGGTCTTCTGCCTCAACTTCTCAAAGTCTGGGATTACAGACACCAGCCACCAAACGGGTTTTTATCTTGATTTCTTCCTCCCTCCCTCCCCTCCTCCTTCCTTCCCCTTCTTCCCCCTGCTTTCTTCTTTTCTTCTATCTCTCTACCCCTCGACAGGATCTCATGTATCCCAGACTGGCCACAAAGTGGATGACCTTGGATGACCTTGGATGACTTCCTGGGTATTAGGGTCATAGACATGGAGCACTGTGCACAGTTAATGCCATGCTGAAATTTGGTTCCAGGGCTTCTTGCTGGCTAGCCAGGGCTGGCTAATCCTCCACCAATGGAGTCCCATCCCAGCCCATTCTCATGTCATTGGGATGACCTTGAGTGTTTCCACTTGTGTACTGGTTTTTCTCCCTTGGTGCCAGAGCTGCTGGGCAAGCTCACCATCACTGAGCTACATGCCTTGGATATTACAGAAACATCGGCAAAAGACTGCTAATGTTTGCTGCCTAGAGTGGAGTGGGCAAGTCTTTGTGTCATGCAGGTTTCTGGCCTTTCCCATCTGTGTGTGCCTAGGTCAGAGGACACCTTTTGGGAGTCAATCCTTCTAGCTTTGTTTCAGTTCCTAGGACTGAACTCAGGTCATCAAGCTTGGCAGCAAGCCCCCCTTTACCAACAGACCTACCTTGCAGTCCCTCTAGGGTTCGTTCAGCCTTTCTCTTCTCTGTGTTCAGAACTTTGGGCATGCCTGTGTTGTGGCCACTGGTTCCCGAGGCTGTGCCTAGAGTGGACCAGTTCCCTCTGGTTCTGGACCCTGTCACCTCTGCTCCACCACGGTGAGGAAGGTATGATCAAACCTTCTAATTGATCTTATAATGAAATCCCAGAGCCACATATTGGGGCAAATGCTAAAAGATCAGAGAGACAGAGGAACAAGCCACAGCCAGTTCTCACCACTACTGAATCCTCAGGGCTGATCCTGTCTCCACGAGTCCTCAATCTAAATGAGGAAGGGAAGGCAAACACAGGCTGAAATGGAGGAGCCAGAACTCCTGCCTTGTATTCCTTTCTCTGTCCAGCCATATCATTTCCCTTCTCAATCTTCCTAGTACTGGGATTAAAGGTGTGTGTGCTTCCCAAGGACTGGGAGCAGAGGCATGGGATCTCAGTGCTGAGATTAAAGCGTATGTCACCATTCCCTGACCTCTATGGCTAACTCTGTGGCTGGCTCTGTCCTCAGATCTTCAGGCAATCTTTATTTGATACACAATATATCAGCACACTGGTCTTTGTGTAATTATCTGTCTGCTGAGATTTTCTGTGTTCATTTCTGGAGGACTTTTGGTTGCTCACTGAATGGTGCTTGCAGCGATTCCGATCCTTGCATGGGGTTCACTTTCATTCTGCTCCCCAGCAGCTTCAAAGCTCCTTCTCACTCACATGGAGCCACTTTCAGGTCTCAGTATGATGGGTGATTTCTGTTGTCACACTTGGGTCATTTAGTCAGTTCTCTTAGGAGACTCTGGTCCTCTCTGAGTCTCCCTCTTAGCAACGGTCCCATCTGGGCTCAGCATGAACATCCTAGTCATCATGGGCTGCAGCTCACAGCACAGTCTTTGCAAAGCTGTACAGGTATCAGTCAAAATGGGCTTATCTGGGCCCAGGAGGATGTCTATGGATCTTTGCTGCATAAGGGACTGCAGTGTCCCTGAGCCAGGCCCAGTGACCAAATGATGCACCTTGTGGGTGAAGGTGTCTCTGGCCTATAAAGTCAAAAGACAAGAGAGGGTCTTATTTGATGCCTGGTATCTTTTGGTTGGAAAATGGAGTCTCAGGCTGGAGTTTTGAGAAGTTACTGTGAATGCCAATGGGTCCTTAGCTGCTCCCCCCCCCATGCTGTGATGACCACTTAACAGATGTGAACAGGACTCCCATATACTCTGAGAAAGAACAGTACACTCTGGTTGCACTAGGCATCTGGATCCTGAGCCTTGGTCCCTCTCTACTGGGATAAGGCCTATGAGACTCTGTAGCACTGTTGTGGCTCCATGCCTGGGGTTCTAGCTCCCACCTCCTGAACTCCCAAAGCTCTCCTATGGTGGCTATTAGCACCGCCTCTGGGGTTCATGGTTGGGATTTACAGGAAGGGTAGGTAAAAGGCCTCAGGTAGCAAATTTTGAAGGACTTGGAAAGGACTTGGTAGAGTCTGTGTGTGTGTGTGTGGGCATGGAAGAAAACCCAGAACAAGTAAGCCTCCAGGGCTAGGTGGCCTCTGGCTGCCCATCACAAGTGCCCACAGTGCCCAGCACAGGCAGAACCTACAGACAACACTGTCAGAACCAAACCTAGCACCAGCCCACAGTGAGGGCTCCTTCACAGGAGGAGGGAGGCATTAATAACAGTGACAGAGGAGAGGATGGTAAAGGTCCTTAATGGGCATTGTGCAGAGACCTGAGGTCTGGAGGCAGGATTGCTGAGGACACGGAAGAGTGAAAAAGCACGATGATCCTGGTTCATAGTGTCCCACCCCCATGCCACCATACTTCCCTGCACAACCCTCTCCCTGGCTCAGCCCTGCCAGGCTCTGAGCGCTGACATCGCTCACACCTGCGCACTCTCCAACCCCAGAGCCTTCCGCAATTAAAGTCTTCAGAGCGAGTCTCAGAAGCAGGAGGGAAAAGCAATTTCCCTGCTCAACATGTCAAAAGCTGCTCTTCCCCAGTGCCCCAAGGAGAGACATCAGACAGGAAGAGATCTGTGTGGAACTCCCCAGGCACGCTCACAGGGCAGCAGGGCCACACCCACTCCTCTGTACAGGGGCTGGGGAAATGAGGTATGATAGGCAGAGGTGTGGGTGCCATAAGATCTCACAAAATAGGTATTCAAGGTCCATATGTGTTGCTGTCATTACTGACTCTTATTTGTCCTCATGGCTCTCCTGGAATGTGCTTTTAACACATCTCTGTGTGAATGATGCATTCATAGGTGTGCATGTGCGTGAATGCATAGTATGTGTGTTTACATTGTTGTAATTGGTTCCGACCTGGACTTTCCAGGCCTGGACCAAAGGTTTAGTCCCACTCTCGGCCCCGCTTTGCCTCAAATAATCACACTCAGGTTTATATTATTTTTACGCTGATTGACCTAGGGCCCAGGCATATAATTTGCTAGTGTTTGCTCTCAGTCTAACCCATTTTGTTCAGCCTTATGGCTCGGTACCTTTTCTCAGAGCAGCATTTCAGCTTCTTTCCTCTGTGTCTGCTGCTGTCTGCTCTCTCTGGGGCTCTCTGGTATCTGTCTGGCATCTGTCTGGCATCTGTCTGGCGTCTGTGTCTGCTCTGAAATGTTCTTGAGTTTTCTTAGCCTGGTAGCCCCACCCACACTTCCTGTTTGCCTTTGGCCAATCAGCTTTTTATTAAACCCATAGGCGGGACAAGTATTTACATTATCAGCATAATTCCACTACATTACATATTGTCTGTGTGTAAGTAGCTATCATGCAAATGTATGTTTGTAGATGTAGATGCATGCAAATAGGTGAAGCAATCGTGTGATTCATATGTATGTGTACATGTCTACAAGGTGTGTATATTGTGTTTAATTTTCTCAGAATTCCAAAAGCTCATACACGCTGGTGCTGGAGCCCAATGCTGCTGTAGGACTACTCACTTGTGTTGGTTTAATATAAATATTTGTCATTCTTTTTGGTTTAATAAAATGCTGATTGGTCAGTAGGCAGGCTGGAAGTATAGGCAGGGCTACCAGACTAGGAGAATTCTGGGAAGAGAAAAGGCAGAGCAGCAGATGCCAGCTAGATGCAGAGAAAGCAAGATGAGAATGCTGCACTGAACAAAGGTACCAAGCCACATGGCTAAATATAGATAAGAATAATGGTTAAGTTAAGTGTAAGAGTTAGATAGAAATATGCTTGAGCTACTGGCCCAGCAGTTACTATAATGTTACGCCTCCAAGCCAATTATTTGAAAAGCAGCTGCTTGGTATTTGAGAGTTTCTGGCTGGGACAGAAACTCTCAACTACAAAGTGCAGAGCATGTAGCTTGTCTGAGGCCTTGGGTTCTATCTCTAGCACCACAGAAGGGGACAGTGAAATAGCACAGCAGCTAAAGGTGCCCTCTGTGCAAGACTGATAATCCAAGTTCAGTTTCTGGAAGGTTCAATAATGGAAGAAAGAACTAACTCTAATGGATGTCCTCTGACACTGATAATAATATTTCTTTTTATGAAAAAAAGAAAGAGAAAACAGACTGAAGAAATGGCTTAGTAGGTAAGTTGTTTATCACACAAGCAAGAGAATCTGAGTTTAGCTCCTCAGAAGACATGTAAAAAGCCAGACATGGGGGGCTGGAGAGATGGCTCAGAGGTTAAGAACACTGACTGTTCTTCCAGAGGTTCTGAGTTCAATTCCCAGCATCCACATGGTGGCTCACAACCATCTATGACATCTGGTACTCTACTGTATACATAATAAATAAATGTTTTGTTTTGTTTTTTTAAGCCAGACATGGTGTCACACACTCTTAAACTCAACACTTGGGAAACAGGAGATGGAGTTCTGTGAGTTTGAGGCTAGCCTTGCCTACACAGCAAGTTCTGGACCAGCCAGGGCTATATAGTCAGGCTCTGTCTCAAAACAACAAAAAAGTTGGGCATAGTTGCACAGGCCTATAAGCCAATGCTAGAGTGGTGGTGGGAGGTATGATAACAGTTCCCCCAAAGCCTGGCCAATCAGTGAGCCAGAGGCGCAATGAAGACACTGTCAGGGAAAAAAAAGAGTTAACAGGAACTAAGGAAGAGGCTTGACATCAACATCTGATCTCCACATTCACACATATTCACCTGTGCACATGAGTACATGCTCAAGCATGCACACACACACATTTATAAACTACACACACATATAAATCTAACACATTTTACGAGTAAACAATGCAACATAAAAATAGGCCAAAAAACATGAGGAAGTCATCTGGGGAGCAGAGGATTCAGATAAAGTTCATGTAATCTTTCACAAAACATTACATATGGGATACCAGTCGCGTGCAGCCTATCAAGCTGGCTAGGGTAACCAAAGTGCTGGGCAGGACCGGTTCGCAGGGACAGTGCACGCAGGTGCGTGTGGAATTTATGGATGACACCAGCCGCTCTATCATCAGAAACGTCAAAGGCCCTGTTCGAGAGGGTGATGTGCTCACCCTGTTGGAGTCAGAAAGAGAGGCCCCGAGGTTGCGCTAGCCTTGCTGCTGGTCCTGGATATCCACCACTTGGCCCATGATGACCCATAATTAAATAAAGTGTTTCTATTGTTTGAAAAAAAAAAACATTACATATGACTAAACAGAGAGACCTTCCAGCTGTGAGGGACACTAGAGTTGGAAACAGGGTCTCAAAGAGATGCTTACACACCCAGGCTCACAGTAGCTTTGATCACAATCGGGTGCATGGGTGTGTGGAGGCCAGAGGACATCTTCAGCTGTCTTTCCTCATCTTGTGTTTGAGATGGGGTCTCTCACTAGCCTGGAGCTTACCCAGGAGGCTGAGCTGATGCCCAGTAAACTCCAGGGATCTGCCTGTTTCTGCTTCCCTAAGACTGGTGATTTTCATGTGACCTCACTCATGTTCTTGCAAGGCACGCATCTTCCCAACTGAGTCATCTTCCAGCCCCTCTATATGTTTACTCTTTACACATTTTTTTTGTATAGTTTTGTCATTTTTGTTGGCTTGAGGCAGGTCCCACATAGCCCAGGCTGGTTTTAAACTTGGTATATAGACAAGGCTAGCCTTAAACTACTGACTCATTCTTCCGCCTTGTAACCCAAGTGCTGGAATTTCAAATGTACACCAATGTAAAAAATGAGTCTTTATCTGTCCCACCACCAAGTTCCTAAATAATGACATGGAGACTTCTTATCAATTATGAAAGCTCTGCCTATAGCTTAGGCTTGTTTCTTTTCTTTTTTTTTTTTTTAAACTTTATTTATTTGCCTTGGTGTTTACCTGGAACTGGAACTACAGACAGTTGTTAGCTGCCATGTAGGTGCTGGGAATCGAACCCGGGTCCTCTGGAAGAGCAAACGGTGCTCTTAACCGCTGAGCCATCTCTCCAGCCCCAGCTTGTTTCTATCTAGCTCTTACAACTTAACTTATTTCTGTTCATCTATGTGCTTGTGGCTTTTGCCTCCCCTCCTGCATGTCTTGCTTCCTCTCCTTCTCCTCTGGCATCTCTCTCAACTAAATTCACCTCCTCTCTTTTCTCTCCGCCCAGAAGTCCTGCTTAACCTCTTTCTGCCTAGCTACTGACTGTTCAGCTTCTTATTAAACTGATCGGAAGACACCTTGGCAAAAACACATCTTGATAGTGTACAAAAATTATTCCCCAACATTTTCCTCCTTTTGCCTAAATAAAAAGAAAGGTTTTAATTCTAACACAGTAAAACTATAAACAAGAATAATTATCAAGTAAATATATTCACAATGTTCAGTCCATTAGTATTTGGAAAAATTCAGAAAAAAATATTATTTATATTATCTTGGTGAGTCCAAAGTTTTGTGCCTAATTCACTTTCTATCCTAACCAACCTGAAACTCAGCAATATACCCCTTTATCCTATTATTTCTATACTGTATCCCCCTTCTTCCCTTTAGAAAGAAATCCTTCAATCTAATCTTTATGTTTATCTTTCCTCCTCACCATGACCAGTAACAATTTGTAACCAACCTCCCTAAATGATGACAAACCCTAACCCACAGAATGACAAAAAATCACCCACCCCACCACGTGGGAATGTGGGCATCATGTTCTCTAGACTGCTTCCTGTTGTCTAGGGGGTGTTGAAATCTTTAGTGAACCCTGAGAAAACTGAGATAATGGTCAAGTCCTGGGAAAAGTAGCCATAATATTTGTTGTCCAGTCTCTGTGCAATGGGGAAACACAAGGCTTATCTGCATTTCTGGCTAGAATAGTCTGTGAGGCTGGACCATATCAGCCAGAAGCCTTGAAGCTGTTCTGAATGCAGAACTCAGAGGAAATTGTAACAGAGGTGCTCTGAAATGTTGGATCAGCTGGGCTACCTCTTTTCATCGGTATCTAGTCCCCTGGCTCTAAAAACACATAAACTTTTAAAAATAACGTACATATCTGCATTAACACAAGTATGGACTTGTGTTGTATACAAGCCAGCCAGAGATGATTTTTTTTGTTTTATGTTTGAGCAGGTATGTCACCTGTCTTGTAGTTTTTCTAGGTTTATTTTTTTATATCTGTGGTCAAGATTTTCAGGAGGTTCCCCTGATCAAACCTGAGCCTCTTTAATCTTGAACAAATGAATCCACAGTCTTTCATTTCATGTGGAACAAAAGCATAACCTCTTCCCCAAATGCAATACATTTTTAAAATTCCATTTTAAAGTTAAGGCATTCCTAAGGTGTCTAGGCTGGTTTAATTTAGCAGTCTCTCTTACAGTCCCATGACTCTCAACAGCCATTATTTGATTGTCAACATTCAAAAAATCTAAGTTAACAAAACACCACACAGGATCCAGACTCTACATTTCTCATCTTTATATGGCTTATCCTTTCTATGTCATTTTATTCTCTCTTTAAAGACTTTATTTTATTATTCATAAACTATTTTGTTTTTGAGACAGGTTTTCTCTATAAAACAGTGCTGGCTATCTTGGAACTCACTCTGTAGACCAGACTGGCCTTAAACTCACAGAAATCTGTCTGCCTCTGCCTCCTAAGTGCTGGGATTAAAGGCATGTGCCACTATTGCCTGACTCAACTATTTATTTTCTTATATGACTGCCTATATCCATTTCCTTTTTCCTATGCACAATTTTTAAACACACTGTAACATATCTAGAGGATTTTTCTCATCTGGATCTGTCTTTGCTGAGCATCTGCAGTATTTTCTAACCACATGAGACAAATCTTAAACCTCCACATTAGCCACTGCACAGCTCAGCTTAGCACAAGGCACATGGTACATGGCTCTGATGGTTGGTTCCTTCCTGAGGTCCTGAGAACACATTAGCCGGTGAGTGAGCACTATCCAGCCCTCTATAGAATCCAGGTGGCTGTGTTGTTCAGGTGGGTGTCTGTCTAATTTCTCAGGTCTAAAGTGATATGGGACAATTCTGTACATCCTAGTACCTTATTTGTGGGGTTTCCATGGCAGACTCCAGGGGAGGACCTCTGGGGAACAACTCTCTCAGTCCTTTGTGGAGAGAAGTTGCACCCTACTTAGGGAGACCTCTCCATCTTAGTGGAGTTCTGAAGGCCAGGAGTCCTGAGTTTAGGAAAGAGGGCTGGCTTTATAGCCTTGTCTCTGTCATGGGATGCTTGCTGTCCAAGGACTATGCTCTCCTCTGCTGTGGCTCTCTTTTTAAAACTTTTTTTTTAAAGACTTATTTATTTATTACGCATACAGTTTTACAGAAGAGGGCACCAGACCTCATCATAGATGGTTGTGAGCCACCATGTGGTTGCTGGGAATTGAACTCAGGTCCTCTGGAAGAACAGTCAGTGCTCTTAACCTCTGAGCCATCTCTCCAGCCCCGTGGCTCTCTTTTATCAAGGTATGCTTCCTCTTATCTCCCTATCCAACGCAACCTCCAAGACTGCCAGTGGAAAGAGGTTTGGTCTAGAAAATCAGGCCTTGACTTGAAAGGTCTCCTTGTTGGCATCTTACCAAAAGGTAAGCCTTTCCATAGGCGAGCCTTCCCGAGGGATCCTCAGTTTGGTTTGGCTGCTCACCTGTGCACAGCCATGCTTGCCCCACTCAGGACATACCCTTCATACAAGGCCATTCCAATTCAACTTGCAACATGGTCATCCCATACACAACCATACCATGCTAGTTACAGTCATCCCCCTTACCCACAGCTATCCCCACCTACACATAGCCCTGCCCACTCTATCACTAGGTATACCCACCCTTCTCGGGTCATACTCTATCTGTGACCATGACCATCCTACACAGGCCATACTCCTTTACCTTGTGGCCACACATATCCCACCCAGAAGCCTCTGGATACTAAGCTTAACTTTCATTGGGAGCCCCTCCCCCAGAGTGCAAGCCCTGTGGCTAGCAGAAACAGCTCTGGCTTCCTTCAGCTTCTTGCCTGCTGCCCACCAGCACCCTGTGTTTCTCACATGGACACTAGAAGAAAAGTGGATCTTCTAGCAGCTGGTTTCTTTTTTTAAAAAAAAAAAAAACTTTTTTATTATTTATTTACTTATTTGCCTTGGTGTTTGCCTGGAACTGGAACTACAGACAGCTGTTAGCTGCCATGTGGGTGCTGGGAATTGAACCCGGGTCCTCTGGAAGAGCAGACGGTGCTCTTAACCGCTGAGCCATCTCTCCAGCCCCTAGCAGCTGGTTTCTAATGGCTTGTCAATGAAGGTGGTTCTGTGCACTGGCTCTTCCTTTAGTCGTGTTAGAGGAGGCACTAAGAGTAGACCAGCTTTGGAGTTTCTAAATTTCTAGTCCCAGGATGCCAGGTAGCTCCTGATCTTTCTGGAAAGAGCCCAAGGCTTCTAGGTTGGGTTTCCCACAGCAGGCCTCTGCCTGATAATCAGTTCTTTCCAGAAGCTAGATCCAGCCTGGATCTGTAGGGCCTGTCCATCATACTAACCTCACTGTAGCCCATACTCCAGGTCCTACACCAAAACCCCCGAAGAGGCTCCATTTCCTCAGCCCCCTCCACAGCTGATCATTTTGCATTTTATTCATTTCTTTATTTTGAGACAGAATCTTACTAAGCTGCCCCGGCTGGCTTGAAGATGCTGAACTCAAAGGCATTTTCCTGACTCAGCCTCCTAAGCAGCTGGGTCTAAGGGTGTGGACAGTCAAGTTCAGCCAGTCCACCAATCTCAGGGGAAGCAGGAAGCTGCAGAACGGAAGTTGCTGGCATCCTTCTGATGCCAGAGGCTGACAGGGAAGCAGCATGGGGTCCATGTAGGTCCAGAGCTCAGAATATCTTCCAAGACTTCATTCTCCAGGGACCTCAGCCCTGTTAAATGATGGGCAATGGGCGGCCATTCCTGACCTTTAGGAACTGAGGTAAAAATAGAAGGGTTGACTTCACAAGGCAGACCTGGGTGTCTCCTCACTAATATTTCCTGCTGGCCAGGTCTCTCCACGAAATAAGAAGCCCAAGGACAGAGCTAGAGTGGACCTTCACATGCCAGCCCTGTTCTGACCTTGGGGACCAGGAAAGATACCAGCTTGGTCATAATATTGGCAATGGCTGTTCTGAGGGTTACCAAATCTTGGGGAGGGGACCCAGAAAGCAGCCAAGGATAAAAAGGAAGCCCCCTGGGCATTAAGAAGTACTATAAAGTTAACAGTGGCCTGGAGCAGAACCTTCCAGACTGACAAGACGTTACAACTCATCTAAAAGGACTATCGGGCTGAGTGCAGACTGGAGGAGACCCGCCCCTGAGGGTGGGCCCTGGGCACAGAGGATTGGTCAGAGACATGACTCACCACCCAGAAGGTTAACAGCTGCTGTGTGTTAGGCACAGACCCCAAGCTCACACCTTGTCATCCTGTTAGGTCCTGCAAAATTCTAAGACATCAATGTTTTTAATCTCATCTTACAGGATCAGAGATGAGAGGTAACTTCCCAGAGGTCACACAGCCTCAGGAAATCATTGGTTTCTAGGGTCTGTTCCCACCTCCAGTTACACTTTGGTGCTGAAGTGAGCCTGTAGAACTTCTGTCAGTGAACCTCTTCCAGTCCAGTGCATACCACTGGCCATATGTGTGATAGGCTGGGCTCCCTTGGGTTCTTCGGACAGCAGGGCTGTTCTTCTTCCCTGCTGGCTGGGATGCTGGTGGTAGTGTAGTGTCAGACTAATCACTGGCCCTTATTCATGGTCACACCCTGCTGCCTGCACAGCCAGGGACGGACAGAGGCTCTTTGGTGGGTGTGTGGGTGTTGAATGGCTTCAGGTACTAGGCTTCTTCTCTGAATCTTTGTTCCTAGTTGTCCCAGATTTGGAGACTGACCCTGTGAGCCCTGAGACCAGCCTTAACCTCCTAGCCCCAATCACTGTGTCCAGAGTTCTATCCACTGATTCCGGGGCTAGCCCCTTGCATTCTGGGACCCCTGCCCCAGCCTCTGACACTTTCCTGCTCTCCAAGGTCTTTGTTATTGATCCTCACCTCATCCTCTCTCAGGCTTTCTGTCTCCCGTTCCCAGCTCCACTCCAACCTCAGATGGCTTCCATGACCAGCGATAGCCAAGTCACTCAGACAGCCCTGTTCTGGGTGATGATCCCGTCATCTTGCACTTTTCCTTACAAGGCCATGAGTGCCTCCTGCCATAAGAGGGGAACTACGGGACTCCATTTCACATCCCACTTCTTCCATTCATCTATTTGCCCACTGTGTATCTATAAAGCTTCTCTCTCTCTCTCTGTCTGGCTCTCTTGTGCACGCATGCACACATACACATCAGGGAGACTACCACAGTAGAAACTGAGAGGTTTAAGGGCCAGGTCACAGGCCAGTGTGGAGGCAGAAGAAAGAGGCCAGTGGAGGCAGAGAACAGAAGGAAAGGGCCTTTTGGCCCTTGAGAGGTTCTAGAATGTCCTCTGGGTATAGCTGAAGGTGTAGGGAGCAGGTCAGCACAGAGAGGAAGCTAGAAGCAGGGGTTGACAAGGGCCCAGAACAGGAATTGGGTTCAACCCTCCTGCAAGCCTTGATGGTATTCTTACAAGCCATTGCTGCTGCCTGGTCAGTCACATGCAACCCTGTCCATCTAAAAGAAGAGGGGTGCCAGGCTCCACCCGGTGGGGTAATTACTGCTGTTCTTCTGCCCACCTGCCTATAGTGGAGCCCACAGGCAGCCTGCCCACCACACCTTCCCTGCCTGCTGCAAGGCCTGCCCTGCCGGCCCCGCAGCATTCCCTCCCTCCCCAGGGAGGAGCTGACCCCTGGCCGCCTGGTGTCTCTGCTGTGAGTCACAGGGCTGGCCTCCAACAGAGAGGGGCTGGTCCAGGGGCTTGGCCTCAGACGTCATCACAACCAGTGGACTTTGGGTTGATCCTGCCCCCTGGCTGTTTGCACATAACATGTTCTATGATTCTTTTACCCACACAAAGCTGTCCGGTGAATTTCCTGCTGGTCTTTTTACGACGCACATCTGTGTGCACATTTTTAATGAGGTTGAAATGTAAATGTACCCAGCAATGATAGCCTTAGCAACGTTTCCCCAGGACACTTAAACAATGTAACAGCTTTACTGAGGTAAAACAGCAGACTGTGAATGCTTCTCTAGAAAGAAAAAAAAAAAAAGTCAGTTGTTTTTAGTAAATTTTCATTTGCACTGTAATCCAATTCCAGAACATTCTAATAGTTCCCCAAAGCACTCCTGTGCCCGTCAGCAGTCATTCCTTGCTCCCTTGCTTTCCCAGGCCCTCAGGACAAACCCCATCTACTTTCTGTCTCAGTGAATCTACTTCGTCAGTGTCTTCTGTCACAGGAAAGCCTGTTGAAGCTGCATGTGTTTTGTGAACCCCCATATTAACCGGTATTGGCAAGTGGTGGTAAGTGGTGATTTGGGGTAGCATATTTTGGCCCTTTTGGAGCCTTGATTGGCTCTGTGTTCTATCTAGAAGATAAAGGATGAGAGCAAGATCACATGTTCTTGCAGGACTCCAGGGCCCTTTCGTCTCTAGTTTGCTTACAGGGAATTCCCAATGTGGGCAGCAGGCACTCAAGGAACACTGGATGGTAGCACACAGGTCAGTGCTGTTTTCCACACCGGCAGGCTCAGCTGGGCCTATTGCATACCTGAAATACCTCTTCCATGCCTCAGCAAATGCTACCAGGACATCCTTTCTTCCTGGTATGAGACTGTCTTTCTGACCCTGGATTTGACTTTGATATGGCCCAGGGGGCTGATCATTTGCTTAGCATGCAGGAGGCCCTGGGTTTTGACCTGAGCTCGGTCAAACGAAGAGAGGGTGCCAAGAAAACAATCCTTCCAGAGCCTATGGGGGCTCTATTGGCATCTGAGAGTAACTCTACTCAGCCTCTGACCTCCAGTCTTCTCAAAGAGATTTGCATTTCATCTAAGTGGATCTCAGCCACACAGCTACACGGAAGCCCCTGAGAGACTCTGAGAACTGGACTCTCCTGGCTTGTCCTCTGCTCAGCATTTGAGAGTTAGGACTCCTGACATCTAAGACATTCCCACCAAGAACTTTCTATCTTCTCTTGGTAGGGGCCACAGGCTGGGGCTCCTTGTCAGGGTGGAAGAGGGTCTTCCATGGTGGCCTCTGCCAGCCCCCAGCCCAGCTCAGTAGAGTAATAGATGCATGTGTGCGCTCAGCTCCAACTGTGTGTAGCTCTCTGGCCCTGGCCACTCCTGGCTGGGTGCACTGTTACCAGAGCCACCCATAGCCCAATCTGACCTACCCCCGCCTGCCCTGCCCACAGCTGTCGGTGCTCTGTTAGGGGGTGGGGTTGGAAACTCTAAAGCCCAGGCAAGGCAGGTCCAACTGCACCCAGCAGCCTGCCCCAAGGTCACTGGAGAGCACCCCCCCAGCTGACCTCTGAACACCTTCCTGTGGCACGGTGCCAGGTCTTATTCATACACTACCAGCGTCAGGGCCTCTCGGGAGGCAGGCGAGGCTGTGGCTTCTAGGCACTGTGCCCAGAGAAGGTCCTGCTCTCTGTTCCACAGCCTCCTCTTTACAGCTGCCTAGAGAAGTCCCTTCTGGTCACCAGGGACCTGAGTTACCAAGAAGAATAGAAAAATAGATTGAATTTTAGTGACCTGGGTTCCATCCCAAGCTTGCAGGCTGCTAGCAGTAAAATCCACGCAAACAGTGGAATCACCCTGCCTCCGTGCCCATTCTCCCTGTGAGAGAGAGATTTTGGGATTTCTGCAGGCAAGAAGAGCCTGGTGGCCTAGGCTGAGTGGTAACATGCAGGCACCCACCTTTGCCTTCTCTCCTGAGCCCACCTGTCCTCACCCTGAGGCCTGGAGGAACAGATGGACTTCCAGCTGTTTTCTAATCCCTGTGGGGGAGGCTTCCAAGGGGTGGGACTCAGGAGTGGAGGTGAGCATCTTCTTTACCTGGCCAGGCCCACCTCTCCTCATGGCTTGCCCTCACACAGCATGGGTCTCAGCTCCCCAAGGGGGCTTGTGCTCCAATGTCTCCTTGACAACAGTAGTGTCTCCCAGCAACCTGCACCCCCATGGTCTGCATTGCCCCTAAGGGGAGAGAGGTTTCCCCAGTAGCTGCGTGTGTGTGTGTGTGTGTGTGTGTGTGTGTGTGTGTGTGTGTGTGTGTGTGTGTGCAGACACTCCAGTGTCAGGCAATGGTAAGGAGGTGACGTCAAGATGGCAAAGGGAAAACCCAGGGCTAGCCCCAGAGCTGTTTGGGAGGCCCCTGTTGGAGCTGCTGGGGGAGCCCCTGGGTGGCCACAGGCTAGTAGCCACAGAAGGAGATTAATAGCCTAAGACTGGTGAGGCCTATTCCTCCCAGACCCTGGGGCTACCACCCATGGAGTCCAAGGCTGTTTCTGTCACTCATTTTGTTTGGGTCCCTCTTCCCTGTGGGAACCTGCATTTTAGCAGGATATAAACCAACTAGGACACAGAGCTGTTTAACACCTAACATACATGCAAATACTACAGGATGAACACCTACAAACCTGGAGTACCAAGTCCAGGTTTGTGGCCCATGAACTTGGAGAATCGTTCTCATTCAAGTCATGGAAGCAGGATTTGAGCAGCCTTGGGGTTGAGGCTTTCCTCTATGCTGGGCTTGTGCATCGTCTCAGCTCCTGCCCCCAGGAACTGTGGTCCTTTCACAAGGTCCCCGTGTGAGGACAGGGCAGAGTTTCAGGGAGGGGCATGAACAAGCCCAGACTGGCAGGATGGTGTCAAAACCCCACCACTCTGCACCTATCCCCTGGCCATGGCGCCAATCTTCTGCAGCTGTGTACCCGAAAACTGAAGAACACCCCACCCCTACTGCTGCAGCTCTCAAGGCCCATAGTGACCCGGAGAAGGCTCCCTCCTGAAGCCCCAGCCTGACCTCAGAGACACTCCACGTGGCCTGGAGAGGCTTTTCAATCTCCCGAGTCTCATTTCCTTGCTCTGTGAACTGGAGACAGCACAGAGCTTCTTAGGCGCTGCGAGGTATAGTGGCCTGTTAGTTTCCTATTCCCTCCAGTCCTGCTGTTCACCGCTGGGTCTCTGCTGCCCCTTCCCATCCCTCCTGACCCAGGTTCTTGTCTCTTGGTTCTTTCCTATTGCTCATTTCTTCAGCTGCTGCTCTTTGTACTATCAGTTTCTCTTCCTCACCACCAACAGGCGAGTGCTGCAGAGGCGCCGCCCTGCCAGCGTTTCCTCCATGCCCACTGCCCCTTCTCCAGGCTCGCCCTCGGTGATCCCAGTCTGGGGGTGGCTGTGCTGACATCACAGGCAGGCGTTTATCTACTGCTCCTCACCTAACGCAAATTTCATCCTCGTCCTCTCTGAATCAATTTACTTTTATTGCCTCAGCTGCTCAAAAGCAATTTTTCAAGAGCAAAAAGGTCAGCACGTCCAACACTAATCAATTCTCAGAGAGTTCCTGCAGCCGCCAGGGGAGCCACGACCAGGATGGCAGTCCTAGCCCTTTCTGCCTGCTCTGCTCCTTCCCCCGCCCCCCCTAGCCCCATCACTTTTATTGCTTCATGATGCCTGTCATTAGCGGTGTGTTTGAGATGCCCCACAGTGTTCTTACAACATAAAACCTGGGTGACTTGTGGAGGGGGGGCTCAGGGCGTTTATAGCCACTAGCCAGCTCTGGACAGTAATAGCTGAGCTGATGGATCGCTGGGAAGGGGAGGCAGGACAGGAGGCATCCAGCCACCTGTTTATAGCTTGCAGATAGTCAAAGGACATATTGGGGGTCCTAGGCCCCGCCTGCCTGCCCAGGCACAACCTCTCCCTTCATGCCCTACTATTCTGGACTAAAGCATCTTCCAGATCCTTCACTTGGGTACCCACAGCTGTGGGACAGAAAACAGCAGCTTCCTAAGCACGTTCATCTCTGCTGCTGACCATGCTGACAGGCTGTGAGCTCTTAGAAGTCATTCCATAGATGGGAAAACTGAAGCCCAGTGCCCTGAGATAGAAGGGGCAGATGTAGCCCTAGAACAGGTGTATGCTTTGTGTCAGGTTGTCCTTGTGCCCTGTACCCACCAGAGAATCAGGCTCACAGTTCCTTGGCCCACCTTACCTGACTCTGTCAGAATCTAAAATGTCCTGGGACTCTCAGTGACAGATACTGTCCTCAGCACTCTTCACAGGTGACCCTCTTGTAGGCACTCTTATGTCAATTTTACAGTTAAGGAAACTGAGGCAGGGGGTATAGTCCTTATCTGCATAGTTACAAACATACAGTTCAAATAGAGCCCAACTGTCTTTTCATGTCTTTAACAAATGCCGCAGAAGCAGCCAGGAAGCGGTTCTGTGGTTGGGGCACTTACTAGTCTGTATGAGGCCCCAGAACCACAAAATAAGAACCAGAGCAGCCAGGCAATAGTGACACACACCGTTAGTCCCAGCACTCTGGAGGCAGAGACAGGTGGATCTCTGAGTTTGAGGCCGGCCTGGGGTGTAGAGTGAGTTCTGGGCTGCACAGAAAAGTCTTGTCTCAGAAACAAACAGCAACAACAACAAAAACCAAGACATACCAAAAGAAGCAACTGCACTAATGCTGGAGAGACGGCCCCGTGGTTACGAACACTAGCTGTTCTTGCAGAGAACCCAGGTTCACTTCCCAGCATGCACATGAGGGCTCACAGTCATCTGAATCTAGCTCCAGGGGATGGAAAAGCCCCTCTGGCCTCTGCCTTCCAGGCATGCATATGGTGCTTAACCACTGAAAACAATACTCTCAGGCCACGGAGGACCTGGCTCAGGTGAGTGCTTGCCACAAAAGCATGAGGACCCGAGTGAGTTCGGATCCCCAGAACCTACATAAACTCAGGTATGGGAATATGTATATGATAATGTATAACTGTAATCACAGTGCTGGAGAGGCAGAGGCAGGAGAATCACTGGACCATGCTGGTCAGCTAGTCTTGCTCCATCTGTGAATGCTAGTTTCAAAGCGTAAAGTGGAGAGTACAGACAGAGTGTAGTGTCGACATGTGACATCGATCCATGGCCTCCACACACTTGTGCCAAACACATGAACATGTGCTCATGCATATACCACACATCCACCTCTAAAATAACCCAGACATAGTGACATAGAGTATAAACTGTCCAGAAGAGGCAAATGCTTCTCCAGAAACACGGGTTGACAGGCGCTGGAGAGTGGTGAGAATGAGTCAGACTGCCCCTCCAAGGGGACGAGTTTTCTTCTAGGTGATGGGAATGCTCTGCATGTAGACATGTGATGGCCATGCATCCCTGGATGTGCACGAATGCCTTGCAATCACACACTTGAAAATAGTGAATATCCAGGAGCTGAAGAGATGGCTCAGAAGTTAAAAGCACTTGTTGCTCTTGCAGAGGACTTGGGGTCCAGTCACAGCACCCACATCCAACATGGTGGCCTGTAACTCTAGTCCCAGGAGATATGACACCCTCTTTCCACCTCCACAGGCACCAGGGACATGTGTTGCACATACATGTAGGCAGAATACTGATATACAGCAAACAAAATAAACCAATGTTTAAAAAATACAAGGAAGGCAAGAGGACAGGTAGCCTCCTCACCGGTTCTGTTCTCTTCAGCAGTGCTCTGAGGTCATGCTCCTAGAACAAAACCACAACTACACTGCCATGTAAGAGTTGTCTTCTCATCAGCAAGAGGAGAGCCTCCCTTAGGAAGCCCTCCCTCCCAGCAGACACCATCTGTCCTGGTGGCCCCCCAACAGCATTGCATGTTCTGCCCTTGTGCATGCCATCTGTCTGCACTTGGCCATGAGCTGAATGAAGTAAGAGGTCCTTGGATATTTACTCTGCAAAGTATCCATTTAAGCTGGGCCCCTGCCTCATTATGTTTGGCTCCATCTAGCAGCTCCTAGTTGCTGTCCATTAACCCTGCCAGGCATGATACAAATGACCTCCCGGCTCCCTCAGACCCTGGACCCCTCTTGGCAGCAGCTCCTACAGGTCTAAACTGAGCTTTCTTTGGCATTGTAGAGCTTCCAATGTCACGTGGAAGACCCCAAGCCTGCTGGGTGGTGCTCCTCTAGGCTTCCTTGTGACTACAGGGACCCCCCATTAGTTTCCAGATTACAGGTTCTGTCTGTGGAAAGGCCTGTCCCTGTACCCAGGGCAGACAGGTATCCCTATGAAGGCTGTTCCCAGAACATCCTGTGGTCTGATAGGAGCTCCCCACTCAAAGCATGTCCAGCAGGAACTCAAAACCTCTGCCTCTCGTCCAGAGGATATTCTGTCTCATTGGCATCGGCACCTTATTTGGGTGTAGAGGCCTATAGAGTTAGGGTTGTAGAGAGGGCTCCTAGCTGCTGCTGTGGAATTGAGGGTAACCATGAGCAAATTCCTTTTCTTCTCCAATATAACCACACCAAGAAGACCCAGTGAGCCCAACAGACGAACAAGCAGGAGCTGATCAACACCAAGTCCTTGAAAATGTTGGTTTCTTTCGGCAACTCTGCGCCAGGCATGCTGTTGAATTCTTCTGGCCTGGCTCCTGGTTCACCAGGGTTGGCCAGTGGCAGAGGCCAAGGAGCAGGGGGGCAGGAGTCAGTGACAGTCTCTGTCTCCTGCACTAGGCACTGGAGTCTAGATGATTTCCTATGCTGGCCAAGCCACCAGGGCCCCTGCCAAGTCCTATGGGGCCCCTGCCAAGTCACTCTAGCAGCAGCAACTGCAGAACATTCTGAGAAATCCCTCCGTGAGGTTTTCTCTAGAAGCTTTGCAAGGCAGGAAGTGCCCTGGGCTGGTTGAAATAACAGGTGGTACCTAGCACTCTAGGGGGAAGGAGAAATCTCTCCAGGCCAGGCTGGGGACCGGAGGTAGCTTGAGAGGCCCGGACAGGACTTCTGATTGTGACCACACACACACCCTTGGCTGGCTGGATTCCACCTGACCTATTTACAGAGCTGGCATCCTCAGAGTAGGCACCAGGCCCACAGGGGCCAGACCAGTACTAGTCTAGGCCATTAACTTCAGGACATGGATGCTGGCTCCTCACAGCAGCAGGTGACTCCCCAAGGGTGTCATCGGCCTTTGCCCACTTCCCACCCAGAAGAATGCCCAGCAATCCTGTTACTCCAGAGTCATTTAGGCTCAGCCGTGGTGGGAATGACGGTTATCAATTTATTCTATTTTGTTAAAACTGAATAAAAAAGAACCTTTTTTTTTTTTTTTTTTTTTTTAGCAAGAAACCAAACATTTTAAACAAGCCAGTAGGCAAGATGCCTGTCTCCGAAAGACACAAGCAATCACACTCTGAGAATTCCTCTGTCACCTCCCTGGTTGCTTCAGGGTCAGGTAAAGGCTCCTCTGTCACTTTCTCCTGGAGCCCCCACTGACCTTCAACTCCAGGGCCACACTGTCACCTGAAAAAATGAATCACAATGGGATCCATTATAGTCCCAAAGCCATCAAAGGAAGGGAGAGAGCAGGGAGGGAGGGGGTGCCCAGCAGTTCTGCTGCACCCCGGAGGAGCACAATCAGCCATTGTAGTAGTTAGAAGTCCCAGTGATAAGGAGCAAGTGAGGCCGGAAAGGCAGCTGGGCCTCCTGAACCAATTGCAAAACAGAAGAGAAGGTTCAAGGACTTGAGATAGCAGAGACTGGCTGCAGACAGCCCCTCCGCCCCTCACAGCTGCTCTGTGGATTCCTGGGCTTGTCTGTCCTTACATCCTCTGCCCTATAGGGGCCAGGACACTAAGCTGACACTGCTCCAGAGTCTGTCTCCAACCCTGATCTGGCACCCACTCACTAACAACCCCATACCCTACTTGCATATAGACAGAAGGGAAGCCCTGGTCTCTGAGGCCGTCCCTTGGGCTGTCTGATACGTAGGGACAATGACAGCAGGGTTTTCACAGCCTCTCTGTTAGTCCCTGGGGAACCCAGGCTGAGCTTCAGTGGGGATGGTCCCATCCCTTCTTCCAATCCCAGTGATCTCATGGAAGCTGCCTTCCCCTTGGGTCTAGGTCCTAAGTTTGGTCAGTTTGTCCAGGAATGCCTATTTCTTTGCTGAAAATCTGCCTCAGTTTGAATCCAGCTTGTCAAGAGCAGCTGTGTGACCACAAGCAAATAACTCATCTCTCAGTACTTTAGTTTCTCAATCTAGGGGTGAGTGAGAACAGCCCCACCCCCTCTGGTGGCCATGATGAGGAGAGACTGAGAATTCATGTTCTAGATAGCATTAGGTGCAACCTAGCCCTTCAATTTGCAGACTGCGGCCACCTCCGGGATCCTGTCAGTGTGTCTGCCAGTGCTGGCCGTCAGGGAGTCCCTGTTCCTGCTCTCTGGCGCTTACTGAGAGCAGGTGGCAGCTGGACTCGGAGATTGAGCTCTCAGGTGCTGCAGCCTTGTCATTCACTCCTGTGAGTGGCTGAGGTGGGGGTGAGGATGTTGGCTGACAGCCAGTGAGCTCTGCCAACCAAGCCCCCCACAATACATTCCAGCCTTCTGCCTTGGGGCCCCCGTCTGTCCCTCCCCCAGTGTGGGGTCACCTGGTCATCAGCCCTTGTCATTCTTCCTGTCTCTAGGGCACTCCTCAGAATGGAAGCCAGAAGTCAGCAGCCCCCCATCAGGAAATGAGATCCCCCTCCCCCTAAGAGCCTTTTAGTCCTTACAAGGCTCCAGGGAAGGCCTTCCCCTGGTGGACACTCCCATAGCCCATCAAGGTCACTCGCTAGCTCTGACACCCCTGCTCCTTGGCTGAGAATTAAATCAGTTTAGGGGAAACATTCACTCCTGTGAGTGGCTGAGGTGGGGGTGAGGATGTTGGCTGACAGCCAGTGAGCTCTGCCAACCAAGCCCCCCACAATACATTCCAGCCTTGGTGTGAGACCCTGTCCTTGCTGGGACCAGGGTCATTCAGCAGAGGGACCAGTCTATGTCCAGGGCTCCCTGCTTTCATGCACCAAACCCCCCAGCCAGAGCAGAGGCCTCTAGGACAGGATGGTGCCACTGGACACCTGAATGTCTCAGAGCCGTAGAGGGTGGCATGTTCCTGCTGGGTCAGGCCCTGGTAGCCTTCTAGGTCTGGGATATCTTCCATCTACCCCTCTGTGTCCTCAGCCCTTGCTTGGCAAGACCCTTGTCCTTGGTGTGGTTTGATTATGAACTGGAGCCAATCCTTCCATAGCTGAGTGACCACACCATGCCCCACTCTGTCGCCTCTGCTCACTGAGGAACAAACTAGAAGTGTGGGTGCCGAAAGGCTGCCAGAAAAGGACAATGTAGAAGACTTTCCGACCCCTGCACCTGACCATAGTCCTTCTCATACCTGTGATCAGGTTTTCTCAGCCTGTGATTGGGGGTGTCAGAGTCGGTTGTGTGTTGAAGCTTGGGAAAGTATTGTGCTTGACTATCTGCTGAGCCAAACAATAGCCACATGAGGACTTCAGTTGTGTTCTCTTGAAAAAGATCATCTCTGATGGACTTGTTTATGGGTTATTATGCCCCCTCCACACACACACACACACACCAGGGATGGGCAGGGTCACCTGAATATTTAGCCACTCCCTAGCATTAATGCATGCAACACTACCCTAACTGTACATGGGAAGGGCTAGGGTATATAGGGCTGAGGTAGCTTAAAGGAGGAGGGTGTACCTATTCAGCCATGGGAAAGACTTCCTAGTGCTGGCTTTTGTAGAAGGAACATCCACACCCCTGAGGTAACCCTTTGTTTGTGCTAAGAAAATTCAATAAACTCATGGGTTCCCCAGAGTGAACTTTAATGGGACTTTGCCTCCTTAGAATGAGGAGTTGATGTTGTTTATATGTCCCGTGGGAAAGAATTTTAGCAACAGATGGGGACACTTCAGAACTTCCTTCACCCTCTCTCTACATAGGACGCTTTCAAGGATTCAATCGCTAGTCCCCTGGCTGCCATGAGACATCACTGAATGTAGGTACAGGGACAGGCTATGGGTTAGAGAACCTAGTTCTCTGGCCTAGCTATGTGTAGGAAGCATCTCCCTTGATGGGGAATCTCATTCTTCCTGGGATGGGGAGTGTGTGTGAGATTCCTATTTTTTTTTTCCAGTAAGGTCTTATATAGATCAAGTGACCTCAAATTCAATATGAAGCTGAGGATAATCTTAAACTTCTGACCCTCCTGCCTTTACCTCCCAATTGCTGGAATTACAGGTATACTCCTCCCTCCTCCTCCCCCCAGTTTATGTACACTGGGTATCAAACCCAGGGCTTCAGGCATGCCAGGCAGGCTCCCTACCATCTGAGCTACACTCTCAGCCTCCAGGGGTCTTCAAGCAGATTCCATGCCTGAGGGCCAATCTTATCAACTATCTCTGTCTCTTTTATGATCTGTGTACCCTGGCATGTGTCCATATTGGTGGTGCTATCCCTCCAATCAGACAGTATTTGCTGACCCTCAGGAGGGCCATACTTTATTAATTTATTATCCTGCAAACACCCAAGAGGCTGCTGCAGGCACAAATCTGCCTCTTATACAAAGGTGCCATCTGAGGCCCAGAGAGGGCAGGTGTGATCTCCAAGGCCATCATGTGAGCTCAGTGCGCTCTCTGTTCTCCATTCCTGGGGTACACTCAATGGTTGAATCTCCTGCCTCCTTGAAGTACTTGTGGTATTTCCAAGGCCTTTTGAATGCTCTGGTGTGCTCTCCTGTGATTGTTGACTTAGAGAGTACTTGGTGTAAGGTGGTGGGGGTGAGCACCTGCAGGGAGGTACCTGTCTACCTCAAAGAAGGAGGTGCCCGCTGTGCCACTCTTCAGGTCCAGAGCCCAGTATTCCCTGTGCAGGCTCCATCCCCAAGGGCTGAGGCAAAAGTTGAGCCAGAGTCAGGTTAGGCTAAGCATCAGCTGACCAGGGAGGCTCTGGGGCTGACTTCTTGTCTTCATCTTATCCTGCTGTCTTGGCCAAAGAATACCACTGTCTCTTAAGAGTGACCATAGTTCCAATTTTAAGGATGTTTGTCCTTCTCCCTGAGACCTTGTGAGCTGACAACTGTCCAGGCTCCAAAGTCAGGCACAGGCCCAACTTCAGAGTCCGTGAAGACCATGCTCGAGACATTTGCCTGCAGCCCCACAGGGCACGTGCTGACTTGTTGCAGGAGCATGAAGAGGTCATGTTTGATGGTGTCACTCGGTGGTTCTGTGCCCAGCTGCTCATCCCACCCAGGGACAGGCAATGGTAGCTCCTGACACCTGGCACTCTTTGAAGCCTAAAACATTTCTTTTCTGTGACTATAGAAATAGAGGCATCATGTGTATGTTGGGTTCCATAAGGACAGACAGACAGGGAAAGTCCACTGAGGGCAAGGTGTCCTGGCTGCAGCTGGTTCCTGGGGGTGGTACTTAAGAGTGTGTGTGTGGGGAACAAGGCTAGGTAGATTCAGAGGGGGCTGGAGTCAGAGGCCAGGCTTCCTGCTGGAGAAGGGAGGTCTATGGATGCCTTTGGGCTTCCCGGGCAATGTGGTTTTCCTTTCAGCACTGTGGGCTTACACAGGGTGCTTGTAATTAGCCTCTCTCCAATTCCCTGAATCATGAGTTATTAATACTTACCTAGAATACACCTGCTATGGTTGGATAGATGGTTCCCCCCACCTCCTGTACTCCCTCAGCTGAGTCCCCTCCCCAGGCTTCCAACTCCAGAAGGCCCAACCCCTCTGCCAGCCCTGCACACTCCAGGTTTCAGAAGCCCCCCTCCTTATTTGCAGGCCCTCTGCACACAGTGGCTCTATGGCTGGGTGTATGATTGTGTGCAAGGTATGATGAGTGCATTGTGTATGAAATCAGAAGTCACCACGAGGGTCTCTGCCAAGCAGAGTGTGGAATGGTGGGAGCAGGCAGTCTCTTCTGTAAAAACCTAAAAAAGCTCCAGAGTCCTCAGGAAGATGCTGTGCCCAAATACCACCCTATACCCTCAGCTCAGATAGGGCTCTGGGTGCAGAGCCCACCTGACCCTGCCCAGAAGTTACAGCTAGTGAGAAGCCCAGGCCTTGCAGGTCTGAACTGCTGTTGAATCCCACCATGCTCACTCTGTGTCTTGTGTGGAAGTGTGGCTGGCATCCATCAGTGAACAGGGAGCTAAGAGAGGGCAGGGAGGGTGGTGCAGCCCATCTATCCCTCTTCCTAGCAAAGTGCTCCTCCTGCCGAGCTCCTTCAATGGAACTCTGTAACTATGGGGATCAGGGACACCCAGTGCTTCTTGCACTCCCCCGCCCAACCCCACCACACACACACCTCAGTACAGAGGTTCTGAGGAGAAATCCCAGGGGGCCAGGCTTACTTGGTGATACTTGGTTGGACTGCAATCCCTTGGAGGATGCTCCAGCAACTATGCTCTGCCTGAGTGTTGAGGGGAAGGCTGTGGTCTTTTTGCTCAGACTGAAAATCTGCAGCATCCTTGGGGGAGGGCACCAGGCTCACTGTGAAAGAAGAAGGTAGCCCAGTCTTCCTGTGAGGACCCGAGGGCACATTTGTCTCAGCCAGATCCTGTGGCTGTTACCCGGATCCCGTCCCTGGTGGAACTGACAGCTCTCGTATGCAAGCAGCAGGCCCCCTGGACACCCGTGTAACCAGCCACCCCTTCCCCATTTCAGGAACATTGATCACACCCCTAAAACTTCATTTATGCTTGTCTGCCTGAGGCGGGCAGTCCCTGTGTGGCTAATCAAACAGAAAGACTCGAGAGTCGGGAAATGCTCCATCTCAATGAACCATTTTGCACAGCTGGACATTTCCCAGGAACCCACCAGGGTGTGGGCTTTGGGAAAATGAGAGTGCCTAAGCTTCTGGTGGAAGAGACCTGAGCCTGCTTTTGAGAGACACCGGGGTGGTCTGTGGGTTTTGTGCCTTGTTGCTATAGCTTGCAATGGCGACAGGAGGCAGGCAGAGAGGGACTCACCGTGAGGTGGTCACACAGGTTCATCTTCCTCCACAAGCTCCCCGAGATGTGCTAATGGTAGACCTCCAGCACAGCTCAGTTTTTCAAGAAGGCTGGATTCCCTCTCGTGCAGGGAAACATGGGGACAGAGACATCTCCTGGTGTTTAAAAGCCATAGTGTCCTCACTAGCATCTCTGCCTGGGGGTAGACCTTGTTTGTGGGCTAGTGGGTAGAGACCCCATTGGCAGCAACCTCTCCCGGGCCTGGCAGAGCTTCTTCTCAGAGCCCTGGGTTCTGTGGGGAAATGGACAGGATGTTTCTGGGACAGCACAATCTACAGGCTCCCTTTGCAATGCCTCCTGGTCTTTTGTG
The DNA here is from genome assembly GCA_004025045.1 of Sigmodon hispidus. Taxonomy (NCBI): domain Eukaryota; kingdom Metazoa; phylum Chordata; class Mammalia; order Rodentia; family Cricetidae; genus Sigmodon; species Sigmodon hispidus. Next base: position 71,681 of record PVIH01006737.1, on the reverse strand, counting down.
CAGGACCCCACAAAAGAATAGCAGTGTGGAGAACATACTAGTGGACGCTCGCTCTGCAATGAACACATGGCAGTGCTGACCCTTGCGGCCTTTTAAATGAGTCTGTCCTTCGCCTTCTGGTGTCTCTTCTGTTAACTGCGTGTTGCTCTCATGCTGGGCTCACCTCTCTGTAGATGGTGCTCTCGTGCTGGCCACAGTTCTGAATTGAACCTAAGCCCTGGCTTCCCACTCTACCAGGAGGGCCCCACCCTGACCACCCCCATTGCTGTACTGTGCTTTTCTCTCTCCATTGCCTGGCACTCAAAAGACCCCTGGCCTTGATGCCTTTTCTATTGCATCTATGACATGGCTTCCTATGGCCGAGGACAAGTGAACTTTCTCTCAGTTCAGTGGGCAGGGGGTGGCTAGAGCCAGGTGTTACACCCAAGAGGGGAATGTGTCCTCAGGGCGCCCACCCTCCTCTCAGCATCATGGACTTAAGTATCTGTCCTCTTTGGTAATGTGACGTGCCCCCTTCTGCCTGAGCCTCTCTCCTGTTTGGATAGGAATGAGACGGCCTCCATACACCGTTTAAACCACCACCTCTCCTCCCCACCTCTCACAGGATGCTGAGAACTGTAACTCTCTTGAGATGGAGAAAGAGGACATGGGTGGAGAAGTGGGGGGCTAACTATCCCTTCTGAAATGCAGGAAATGGTAGAATCTGGATGTCTCAGGGCAGGTGTCCTCTGGTCTGGTCCTTTGGATGGCAGCTGCTTTTTAATAGGAAAAGACCTGGCCCGGTGTCTCCTCATCATGGAGGGTCTGTTGAGACACCTTTTCCCCTTCAGGGTGGGACATAGGTGTGATGGACCTGGGCACAGAGCCCAGATAAAGCATGAACAGAGATTGGACTTTAAAAAGAGTGACTCAGTGACAATGAGGGATCAGTGTGGAGCTCAGGATATGCTTTGCAAATGAGTTACCATGTCTGGACTCCTGGCTTGTGAGGCAATGGAGGAGCACCCTCATAACCAGGACAGCTGAAGAGATGGGGCCTGAGACAGGATTTAACTGGGCTGAAGGGAGGTAGGTAATCAATATTACTGTTTGGCTTTATAGGATGGGGGTGGGGCTAAGGTGCTGTGGGGACTCAAGGTCTGCCTAGGCGAAAACATGGAGGAGAGGGTGGTCTTGTCCATTTGAGTCTTGGCATGCAGGACATGTGTCCCAGGCCCTAAAAAATCCACATAAGCTCAACCTATTTCAATGGGCTGTGACTGTCCAGTTTGTAGCTCAAAATGGGGGTAAACATGGGCCTGGCCCCCTGTGGGATTGGCCTATGAGGGCAGACTGTCGCTGCCTGAGGAGAAGTGATTCCTGTCCCTTGGCTCATGGCACCCTCCGCAGAGTCACAAACCTCTGAGATGCTGAGGCTGTGAGCACCTGCCTGGTTACCGCCATCACCACCAACCTTAGACTCCACCCACAGTGCAGTTTATCATCCAAGGTGGGGTGAGTCAGCAGCTCTCCTGATTCCAAATGGATGGAGGCTTCTCTATGGGGAACTAGCCTCTAGCACCTGCCTGAGCTGACTCTCTGGGCTCAGTTGGCACCTTCTAATCCTTACCAGGGCACTGGGCATGAGCCAATGACGGGTAGCTAGAAGGTGAGCAGATCCTTGGCACAGAACTGTTGGGCTACTCACTTCCTGGGTCCTCTAACCTCTGCAGGGACACACCAGGATATATACAAACTGTGTGGGAGCTGCTCAAAGTTCCAATGGATGCCTCAGATAAAGGCTGAAGTTCCTAACCTATTTGCCCCAGAAGCTTCTATAGAGCCCAGACAGACCCTTATGTAACTTCTCATCACCCCGAGGCTCCATGTCCCTAGGACTGGCTTCCTGTGACAATGCGTGGATTTCTCCTTTAATGCCCCGCCAACACCCACCAACTTCCAATATACTGGTTGTCTCCCAAAGGGAGTTCACACCGGGTGACATGGACTTTTCCTGAAACAGCAGCAAGGCATCTAAGGCCGCGTCAAATGCTGTTAGAGTTTCCAGAATTGGGTAGCCTGGGATCCATATGCTCTGAGCTAATGGTTGTGACACCCATAAAGCAATCCTGAGTTTCCAAGTCACATCTCTCCACTGCCAGGCCCAGCATGACTTTCTGCCCATGCCCCTGGCCTCCCAGAGCCAGGCCTGCTAACCATACATTCTGGCTCTGCATCTCAGGCCTCACCAGCTCCCCTCCCCAGTGATCTCAGAGCAGCCAAAGAACTGGGCAGGCTGGCCACATCTAAAGGCCCTCATAGGGCCTCTCTGAAGGTGTCGGACCACAAGTGTGGCAATACTATTTTATTTGTTTTGTGTAGAATCCATGAGAATCATGATTAACAAGGGCCATGGTGACCAGTCCTGACCTTGACCGGAAGGGGGCCATTTAAAAAAACAAAATGCAACAGGGAAATAAATCACTTGCCTTAGCCATTGGCAATGGGGATATTTCATTACTTAAAACAAAACACACAAAACGCTGTGTTCCTTATCCTCAAAGTGTGCAAAAGAGACAAGTCATGTGACTGGACCTCTTCAACCTGAAATGCTACCCCTTCCACCTGGAAATGTATGGAATGTATTTAAAGGCCGGGTCACGGTGGCAGGTATCTGCATGCAGCTGTTCAGAAGAGCAGAGTCCTCATGGAAGGGTCTTCTCCCGCTGTGGGTGAGGCTGTCCAAGGAAGAGTACACGCGCATGTGCACAGACAGGCGCAGGCCAAATGCTGAGGTGGCTTTGTGGCTCATTTTCTTCAGGGTAGGCATGGGTGGCACAGAGTGAATTTCAGAGGAGGTACAAGGTTTGCCCTCTGCAGAGGACACACAGAAGGTGGAGACGCAGGAGAGGCATGGGTATGCTGACTCCACACTAGGGAGAGCACTTGATGGGAGTGGCTAGCTCCTCTTGGTCATTACTGCGGAAGGCTAAGGCCAGTGGGCTCTTCCCTGAGTGGCTGGTGAGGTCCCTGGACCATGGTTAGCCACCTCCATGGCAGCCTTTTCATCAAAGTCCCCAGAGCAGTCTTCGGAAGGAGCCTGATGGAGAGCCTTGCTTGCCTTTTATGGGCAAGGGGAACCCTTCACTCCCTGCCAGGGAAGCCTAGGAGAAAACTGGCTTCTTAGGTTTGGGGTGGTTCCCCCTAGACCAGGTTAGCCCAGGACAAAATGCAACATAACCTCTTTAGAAACATAAGACTAATGTCCAGAGGCTGCTTGGCTCTTCAGGGACTCCAGGGATCTGGCAGGTTTAGCCTTAGGCTAGCCAGCTTCCCCGTGTGCTCCTTGGTGGCCCAGCTGGGTAGGCCCTGGCCCACCTTTAACCCAGGCTATACCCCTGTGTAAGTTTTCCAGGGGACTTGTCATCCTTTTCCCTCTTGGGAAGGGGTCAGCTCCTAAAAGAGACCTCTGCCAGGCTCCTTCCCTCTGTCTGGCCAGCCCAGGGTGTCCCTGACAACCCCAGCCTGACTACAGTGGAAAGGACCCTATATAGAGGAAGCCACAGGTGGATTCCTGGCATGGTAGGGGCTGATTTCCATCTGAATTAACTTTGTCAAACATGAGGCAGACAGGGTGGGTCCGCAGCTCAGTGAGGCAGCATACTGCCCCCTTGGCAAAGCAAAACAAATCATGAACACAGGCAAGAGGACAGAGGGACTTTTAGGAGCTGAGCCGTGATCCAGCCTACATACAGTGCTCTCTCCATTTGTATTGCCATCCCCTCTCTGTGCCCAGGGCCACCAAAGGCACCAGCTCCAAGAACCTCTCTTTGGGCTTGCTGTTTTCCTGTCCAGCAAAGGCTTCACACCACCTCTAGCAAAAATTCAGAAGCCAAGACCAAAATCTTTCCCTCCTGAATTTAACCTGTTCCCCTCCCTGACCCTGGACCACTGTCTGCAGAGGTGGGCCAGGCCTCCTGGCTGGTACCTGAGGTGGAACTTTCTGGAGAAGCAGAGTATTCTCTGTCCCCAGTGAGGACACTGGCCCAGGAGAAGCACGCATTCTGCTCCAACTCTGACATCTCCTCTTGCCGCTGGCCCCTCCCCCAACATCATCCTCTCTCCTTGGAGAGTGAGTCAGAAATGAGTAGCCCTCATGCCTCACCAGCGCCAGCACACACAGACACACATCAAAGGTGTCCTTTACCAGAGCTGCAATGACATCAGACAATGTTGTCAGCACAGACGTTGGTGGCGTATGCGCACACAGGCAATAGCATTAAGTGTCATTTTAAAAAATGGGTTAAATAAGCCTCATGGCCAAGAGATGGTGTGCGGGCTGATTACCCATGATTTGTATGTCCTGGCTGGAGGAAGGCTAGAAGTCTAATGACTGAATTATCACCCTAATGCCTTTTGCTGGCTGGGAATAATCCTGGGGTAACAGCTGCCACAGGGTATTTGGCTGGTCTCCTCTAATTGCATCCAGATTAAGGTTGCTGTTCCATGCTGTACGAGCCTCTCCACTCCTCAGAGCAGAGCAGGGCTTTGAGAGCCCACACACCATGTGTGACTGCAGAGGCCCAGCTGGCCTAACGCTGCAGGTAACACCAGGGTCTTGTAGTCCATAGGACTGGGGGAACACCTGACACAAGGCTGTCACTGACCATTCTGCTCTTGGGGAGCAGTGGGAGCTAGTGATCTTTGCTCTCTGAGATTCTCCATGGTAAGTGAGTCCCTGGACCTGCCCCCCAGCCCCTCCTCAACACAGCAGAGTGAATGTGTAGGTGAGGGGTGTAGCTCAAGAGTGTGATCCTGGGGGGTGAGGATAGAAGCTGGCTCCTCTTCCCTGAGAAAGGAGCAATCTGTATTTAGATTTCCTGGGGTGGGAGAAAGATGAGACTCCTCCAAATTACCAGACTTCTGCTACATGACCGCTGAGAGAAGACACAGAGATGAGCCTTGGCTTTCCCAATAACAAATGCCAGCTTTAGCCATGAACCTGTTTTGCCCCTCAAGAGCCAACTAGTGAGGTTTCCAGCAACACTTAGAAAAACACTGCTCGGGGCTGGAGAGATGGCTCAGCGGTTAAGAGCACCGGCTACTCTTTCAGAGGACCCGGGTTCAATTCCCAGCACCCACATGGCAGCTAACAACTGTCTGTAGTTCCAGTTCCAGGCAAACACCAAGGCAAATAAATAAATAAATAAAGTTTAAAAGAAAAGAAAAGAAAAGAAAAAGTAAAACACTGCTCATTTCAGCCTCTACCATCATGGGGTGACCCAAGACCTAAGAGCCAGTTTGCCATACACCCATACACCCTATATACTCACCAGGAATTCAGAGATAGTAGCCCCAGAAGAGAGTGAGCAACTCTACCCAAGACCAGAGCCACCCTGCCTAGATTGTGTGTGCCAGCCGGGTGCACATGATTCTGGCCACCGAGGTTGTGGTCTGTATATTGTTAGCTTGGTAATGGACAGAAGACATGCTTGTTTGCAGCTCTAGCATCCAGAAAGGCTCAGAAGCTACTATAAAATGCAAGTCAGATAAAAAGGCCACTCTCAGAACTTTACTGCTGCTCACAGTGGACAGTATCCCCAAGACTCTCTCCCAAAGGCTCTTCCTAGAAGGACACGCATCCTCAGAGGAGCCCTCAGAGAGAAATCTAGGAAGCAAAGCGGCTTTGGGAGATCTCCTCTTTCATTCTGATGAGCACCTTTGAATGTGGCACCGTCCTGCGGCACCACTCTCAGTGAGAAAAGTCAATAGCAGGGCACCTCTGCCCATCCCTGCCACCTGGATTCCCACAAGGATCCAGCCCTTGATGGAGGGATCAAGGCTCCTTGCTTGCACCAGCTTTTGGTACACTGGCTAGGAATGCTCTGGAATACATCTTTATTCCAACCACAATCTTCACCTTTGAAGGATGGAGTGTAGGGGTGACTTTTTCCTTCTTCAGAAGCAGAACACCCCAGTGTTGCCAGCCAGCAGATGCCAAAGGACAGAAGCCCCTTGTATAACAGGAATCCAGGACCTGCCTGGAGAGGAAGAGGCACCTCCCCAACTACTTCAGATGTCTTTATCCTGGCTGGGGATTTATGTGTTCCCCCTTCCCCAGGACCAAGCATTTTCTCTCAGAGGACCTCATGGTTGCACATATAACACCCCTCAACCCATTTAGGCCCCAGTGGGTTGTTGTTTTTGGTAGAAAGGATAAACCTCAGATCCTAGGGGGAAGCCCCGTTGGGAGGTACACCTGACACTTGTCTGCCAGCCTGTGTCTCTGCCTCAGGGCAGGCCCTCCTTCCCAGCACTCACTCACATGGACACTGTGGGAAGCTCAGGTCTGAACATCTGCTCTCTCATGTCTGTGTTCTCTCTCTCTCCCTCCCTCCCTCTTTTGTTCTTTTTTGCACAGGTGTCTTCACACTGGTCTTGCAGCTGTGACCAGAAAGCTTTAGATGCATGCTTGGCTCCCTCAGGATGGACAGTCCTGCTCCTCTGTGCCCCTTGGTGCTGCTGTGAGGATGAAGCCTTTTCTACACCATCCGTGGAGAGACTCTGGGCTCTGCTGAAATTCCCCAGCCAGGCAGCCAGCAGCCTGCATTCCAACTGTGGTAGCCAGACATCCTGGGCCAGCCTTTCAGAAGCTGGATTCTTGGGACATCTGATACCTTCTCTCACTTTGAGAGTCTGATTTTGTCATCATGGTAACAAGGTCCTCTCAACATTGGCCAGAAGTCTTTCCTTGTGTTTCTAGATTCCCATTCTCTCTATGTCCATCCCACCCCCTCCCACTTGCCCATGACCTTGCTCCTTGTCAAGGGCAGAGGCTTTCCTATCTGCGGAAACCCAAGGTCTCCCTCTGCACCTTTGGGCCCTTCTTGCCTTCTCTTGGGGGCTTGGGTGACGGCATCTCCATTGTGCCCCCATAGGGACAGTTCTCTGAGCCTGGGTGGTGGCCAGCACACTCCACAGCTGGCATGTACCCACTGTCCCACATGCCTGTCCCACACAGCTTACACAGGTCATGTAGGCTGCAGGGGATCCGTGGCAGAAGTCGGAACTGGTACAGGAGACTTCTGGCCTGCAGAGAGAGAAAAGACTAAGGAGACAGCTGGGTCATCGGGATGCAGGGGAGAAGTGTGGAAGCCAGGGTCACATCCATAGGCTTACTGTGTGGAACCATGAGTGACTCGGGCAGTTTAAGACACAGAATTCCCAAATGACAGTGAGGATAATGAGAGTCAAAATAATGCCACCACACACAGCCCTTTCTGGCCTTTGCAGAAACCCTCCACCCTAGTCCCAATCCCTTCTGGATAGTAAAAGGCCCCTGCGCTCTGCCCCTGCCTCACAGAGTTCTCCTGCACCCCTGCAAGGTCTGTCTGGGGAGTTCAGTGCAGTGATGGACCTGAGGACCCCCTTCTCTCCCCATGGACCACCAGAGGATGGCAACTCAAAGCATTGGCAGCTAGAGTGTGGGAAGCAGGAGGTGGCTGAGATTCAAGGTCCCCTTTCTTCCAGCCATGGATAAGGAGCCTCCCTAGCCTCTGCCTGTCCTCCATCACTTTCCCAGCTCTGGACTGGAAGGAGGCAGTCCTTGGTGGTGACTGGCTGGGCATTTATGCATTGTAGCAGATGAAAGAAGCTGTGTCCAATGACGGCTCCCTGAGGACCATGGGGACAACATAGGGACACAATAGCACCAGTGAGTGGACGGGGCTGTATCAGGTGCCAACCCCATGGACTTGGTAGAGAAAGCCCATAGGTAAGTTCGGGACAAGATAGAGCTCTGCACGTAGGGTGGTGCCTATGTGCAGAAGTGGGGCTCTGTGGTGTGAGAGAGGCTCTGTGTACAAGCTGAACCCATGTACTGGGGAGTCTTCTGTGATGTGGACAGGGCTCCATGGGCAAGGGTGAGGCTGTGAGGTGTGAGCTGGGTTCGGTGTACAGGGCTGAGTCCCTTTGATATGAACAGGACTTTACATGTAGGGGTGGGTCTGTGAGGTGTGGGTGGGGCTCCATGTATAGGGTGGGGCCATACAGTATGTGGCCTACTTCTATACAGAGCAGACCTGACAGGCCTGAGCAGGGCAGCACACACCTTCCTGAGCACCAACTCTCCATTCATATGCATGGCCAGGTTTCCAAAGTGCAGGAGCATCTGGTCAGTAGCCAGCTGTTGCTCGATGACATCATCCCCATAGATGGCCACGATGGCCACACAGATGAACAGGTGGAAATAGTCCGTCTGTGGAGAGACAGAGAGCTAGCTCAGAAGGGCCCTGCCAAGTCTGGAACCAAAGCATGAGTCCAGCTGAGGCATTCTGGGATTGGGTTTGTGCTCAAAGATCCTACATGCCTGGGAAACCTGCACCTCTGGTTCATCCTCCATTTCCCCACCTGAAGACAGGGCCAGCATTGGCAACTACATCCTAGGTTGCTACGACATACAAGTGGATAATAACTGTGCCACACCCTGGATGTTGGTCCTCCCATGGGAGGTGTCTGTGATGAGGGAAAAGAACACCTTCCTTGCCAGCCTGTCTGAGCTCACTGCAGGTCTTAGCCACAGAGGTCTTGAGAGTGTCACATGTGTGCAAAGGGTTGACCAGACTGCTTCCTGAAGACTGTAGAATATGTCACCAAGGCAGTTCTGGCAGCGACTTCTTGGTGGTGTGTCCTCACGTGTTATTAGCATGTGCCCCCACTCTATGGCTGGTGGCTGAGCAGGTGGGAAGTCCCTAAGTGACTGTCTGGAGGTCCCATGGAGGGCTGCTTTCACCTCAGTGTTCTAACCTTCTTTCCAGATGCCCACAGTTCCTTCCCTGCCCTCCTTTGGGGCTACCTTGTGGGTCTCTCTTGCCTGGACACCTGAAGGCGCTCAGTCCCGAAGTAGGACGGGGCTTCTAGGAAGTCCCTGTTGAGTTCGTGAGAACGCCATGCGCACTGTCCTGTCCCAGCCATATCAGCGGGCGTGCTGAGGTTCCCATCCCTGGCCCGCCCACCCTCTTCTTCTGAAGGAAGGAGAAAGGGAGGGAGAGACACATGCTACAGAGGCTGGACCAGAGCGCAGGAAAGTCCCAGCTCTGGGCACAGGTGCACAGCAGCAAGCCACAGCCCAGAGGACCGCACGAAGCCTTGCCTTTAGCGGTGAGTCCCCCCCCAGAGCTCACTCCTGGTACAGTCACCCTCAGCTGATGGGGAAAGAAGGGTGTTGTTCCAGATGTGACCACAAATCCCCAAATCTGAAGGCAACATGAACTTGCCTTGTGGGTCTTGAACAAGATGGTGGCCAAAAGGGGCTGAGACACAGGTGTTGCCAACAGCCTCAGAGGACAGCTGGGGTTTTTTTTCCCTCATGACACAGCCTTCCTGGCCACTCACATTATCTGTCTAGGACAGTCTTTAGGTCTAGGATGCACTGGCAAGCTGGCGGACCGATGGTGCAGGCTGCACAGGAAGAAGAACTTTAGAGTGTGCTTTCCATAGCTGGGGTCAGAGGTGGAGAAGGACAGCTGTGTCCTGGGCACACAGGTGGTACTGTTTCTAGATTGTGCAAGACCAAGTGTGCCTGTACATATGAGCACCCATGTGAGGCTGGAAGACAGCATCTCAGGTCTCTCACTGAGAGAGACCTGGAGCTCAGCAGTTAGGCCAGACTGACTGGCTAGGAGGCTGTAGAAACTTGCCCATCTCTGCTCACCCAGTAGGGGGGGCGGGGACTAAAGGTATGTGCTCCCACAGACTTTCTATTTGTTTCTTTGTTTTGCGTTTAGGAGTTTGTTTTTGTTTTGTTGATTGTTGTGTTTTGTTTTGACACAGTTCACACTGTGTAGCCTTGTCTTTCCTGGAACCCACAAAAATCTGTCTGCCTCCGCCTCTGGAATGCTGGGATTAAAGGTGTGTACCACTACAGGTGGCATGTCTAGCTTTCTAAAAAAAAAACATGAGTTCAGGGATTCCGATGTAGATCCACAAGCACTTTGCCCAGCCTTCAGCATTATTAGTCTTATTTTTAAGGCTGATGGAGTCAAAATGACTTGCCTACTTTCTTACATGGCTCGGATGTAGCTCAGCAGGCTGTGGTCAGAGGGGAGCTGGTGGAGGAGAAACTGAATATGTTGAATACAAGGAATGCCACACCCCTGATCCAGGCTGTCTCTGGTGCTGTGAGAAGGCAGGCAGGAAGAGCTCAGGGTCCCAGCAGTGCCAGGGGGAAGGGCAGCAAAGCACTGGCCACAGCATGTGGGCACATACATCCTGGGCTGCTGTGACAGCTGATCTCCCTCCCGCTGACTGACTGCAACAGAATGGAGTTCAGCCCAGAATGCAGTAATGAGCATGTCAGCCAGCAATTTACATTGATTTCAATTACATGGGAGGGGAGGCCTGGAAAGCAGTGGCTGTGAGGGGCTGTGGTGGTGGCGGGTGAATAAGGTCAGGTTTGAGGTGATCCCAGGACCCCACCTTCCTTCAGGGTAGGCACAGGATGGTAACTGCACTCATTAGTGGCACCCGCTCAGCTCACCTGATAGTGGGCCCAGCAGGCCTCCCAGATGCGCAGGGCCTCGGCCTCAGGAAATTCCCGTTTGAAGCAGAGGAGGAGCCATCGGTGGCAAAAGAGCATCTGGAGTCCATCCTCGCCCAGCGAGAGCAGATGCTGGTAGAATCTCTGGTGTGTCAGCCGGAGTAGCTCCCGCAGGTACAGCTGGGGGTTGGAGAGTTGAGGGGGCTTTACCTAGGCTCTGGGAAAGCCTGCTGCCAGGACCAGGAAGATCATTTCTCACATCACCTGGTACCCCCAAAGCACACACAGGAAGTCTGTCTGCCAAACACATCAGCTAGCTACTGTATCAGCCTATCGCTAGGACCTCCCCCAGTTCTCTGTCCAAAGGCTGACATTGGGTATCTTTTAACAGTATATTTTATTTTATTTTTTTAAAAACACTTTTATTTATTTATTTATTTGCCTTGGTGTTTGCCTGGAACTGGAACTACAGACAGTTGTTAGCTGCCATGTGGGTGCTGGGAATCGAACCCGGGTTCTCTGGAAGAGCAGAGGGTGCTCTTAACCGCGGAGCCATCTCTCCAGCCCAGTATATTTTATTTTTAAAAAAGATTTATTGTCTAAAAACTTGAACTTATCTATTTTATGTGTATGTCTGTGTGTCCTGCCAGGTGTTCATGGAGGCCAGGAGAGGAAGCCGGACCCCCAGGAACTGGTTTCAAGCAATCATATGGGCGCTAGGACCCAAAGCCAGGTCCTCTGCAAGTGCAGCCAGTGCTTTAACCACTGAGCCTTTTCTCCGGTCCTTGGTTGTTTTTATTATTCTAAATTATTCATGCAGAGATGAGACTGTATACATGACCTCAGATAGTCAAGGAGGCCAGAGGAGTTGGATATTTCTGAAACTGGAGCTTATAGGTAACTGTGAGCTGAACAATATAGGTGCTGGGAATCTAACTGACATCCTCTGCAAGGGCAGTGCTCTGAGCCATTTTCTAATTTGAGTCTATCATTTGTGTGTGTGTGGGGGGGGAGCGTGTTCACTGAGTCTCACTGTACCCAAAGTTTGCCAATTTGCTGGGCTGGTGGGCAGCGAGCTCCGGGGATCCACGTGTCCGAGCTCGCCTTTCCCATGCACACCAAGCATCTTCTCTGGGTGCTGGGGATCTGGACTCAGACTCTCAAGCTTATACAACAGGCACTTTGCAGACTGGGTCATTTCCCAGCCTCCACCACTGAAATCTTGCTCACACCTGTCTGTTCATCTTAGATTTAAAGATATTCTAGAAGGAGACCACTGTATAGCACCAGGCATAGTATGATCTCTTGGGTGGTCAAGGAGGCTGACTCAGTGTGAAGTCATCTGACCTCCAGGGGATTTTTCTAATGTATGCCTGACCAGGCAGGGTGAGCAGAGTTGTTCAGAAAACCCCAACTAAAACTCCCTCCACCCCACCATGATCCAGCAACTCCCAGAGCTGACAGGGGGAGAGTACATGTCTGAGTGTCATGCTCCTGAATCCATGTATCAGGTCACCAGGTTGCATGGGACTCGACAAAAGCTATTTCTGGCAGCACCAGGTGGGGGCTGCTGACCTCACTGACGCCACTAGAAAACCAATATCCAGAAGCTAATGAGTCACTGGCCATGTGCCGCTAGGCTGCCAGGGTGATGGCGTCAGACCCTGTAATTGCCTCCCTGGGTACCGTGGAAACCTGACATCACAGGGATGCATGATGAGGCAGGGGCTGAGTGTCTGGTTGGGGTCAGTCTCCCGCTGAGGTCCTGCACCACTTTGAAGCAAGCACACTGCTGTGGCCAGAGCCTGGAGCTGTGTGGCTCTGGAGTCCAGCAGTCCTTCCTGACTGGCCAGGATCTCCACTCTGTGGCTTATGGAAGGTCAAGGCCACCGTGTAGCTGATAGCTCTTTGATGGGCGTCCAATATGCACAATTTCTGGGGTGTCCTGTAGCTCTTGCTGCTGCTTCTCACTCACACCTTTGCTGCGGTCAGCCCTCCTCCACTGGGAACTGGGCCATGAGTCTCACCCTCCCTCAGCTCTGCTGTCACTGCATGAGGCACACAGCACCCACCAAGAGGCCACTAAGCATGATTACCCTAAAGCCTCTGTTCCGCCAAGTCTCCAATGCTTGAGACCAACCACGGGAGGGAGCACCTGTAACTCCTGTCCCCAGGGTCATTGCCCTCTGCTCATATGTTCACTCTGACAGCTTGTCTGCTTCCAGACCAGGCCATCTGTAGGGTTAGGCCACCCACATCCAGCCAGGAGCTTGACACAAACACAGGTGCCTTTCAGTGACAAGATCCAGTCCCCAGCCACTTGGTGCTGCCTGTTTACGTACAGCTGATCTGGGGGGAGGCGTGTGGGGGTGTGTGTGCCCAGTGTCAGTTTTTTCATGGGTGGAGATGTGAGACTTGCTTGTTGGACATCTGGGTAATATTAGAGGCCTTCTGTTCCCACTGCGTACAGCTGCCCCGGCTGTTTGTAATGGCTCTGCTAGTCACGCACACCTGAACCAGGTAGCATGGACCTCCTTTTTCTTGCTCTATCTAGGAGGCTAGATTGTGATGGCTCTGCAAGGAGGCAGAAGGCCAGCCTCTGGAGTTTCTAGAGAATGGGTTAGAGGCTAGACCAGACCCAGACACATATCTCCTACAGGTGGCTAGCTGGCCCTTTCCAGAAGACCCATGTCCTGTCAACAAAGACTCTGGTTTTCTACTGTCTACTGACTCCTAATATCATGGCTGCATTTCACCATCAAGACCTCTGGCAGCAGCTGGGCAGTGGTATCCTATGCCTTTAATCCCAGCACTCAGGAGGCAGAGGCAGGCAGATCACTGAGTTCAAGAGTGAGCCTGGTCTACAGAGTGAGTTCCAGGACAGCCAGGGCTACACAGAGAAACCTTGTCTCAAAAAAATTAAAACAACTGGCTGCAACAGAAGATGTACCGTCTCTCTGAACCCTCCAGTACACAGAGAGACATGAACACACACATACACGTACACACCAATGCAAACACACATACCAACATATACAAGCCACATATATACGCATGACCAGACAACACACAGTGATACACACACAAATACACACAAAAATGCAGGTGTGAGCTTGGCTCTATGTCTCACCACAGTACACATACTCAGTGTACACACACACACACATACACACACACACTACGCGCAAAAGCGCCTCACCAGCTGTCTCTCCATGTCCTCATCCCGGGGTGAGCTAACGAAGATGGTGTTCTGCATCAAACCCACGAAGCACCAGAATGTGTCTGATTCATCCAAGACCTCAGCCAGGATGGGTGCCACCAGGTCTGACATGCCCTGTGAGTAGCCGATGGCTGGATTGTACACAGCATAGTTCAGCAGGATCCTCCTGGTAAGGCAGTAGGATGCAGAGGTGGCTTAACCCATCCCAGCCCTTGAAGCCCCTATCAGGGCCTATTGTGTGGGTGCTGGGACCCCGCCTCCTTCATCTCGGTCTCAGGGGAGGCAGGTATCACAGTCCTGACCACCTCAAGAACATGGGTTATTGGCTGGGTGTGGTATGTTTGCCTTTAATCCCAGAACTCAGTAGGCAGGCAGGGCTCTATGATTTTGAGGCCAGCTTGGTCTATATAGAGAGTTCCAGGACAGCCAGGGCTGCATAGAAAAACTCTGTCTAAAAATAAAAAAAAAAGGTTTGAGGTCTATGGGACTCAACTTTGCAAGCAGTAACAGCATTTGTCTGGGAAGAAATGTGGGTTCAACTTTCTTAACGGTTCATTATCTGTAACAAAGGGTGGGCTGGCTGGGTCCTTTTTATGGGCTATTAATTTTGTGCAGTTCTCTGCCAGGCTGTAGCAGAATATCAAAGATGGTAGCCTCTGGCTCAGGATGGCATTATAGAGGAAGGTTATCACCAGGAGAAGAGAGAGCACACAGAGCAAAGGGATGGGTCTTTAATTAGCAGGGGCCAAGCAGGGAGAGGGATGGGTGGCTTTGCTGGTACCTCAGCTGCGACTGGGTGGCCGACACAGGGGTCAGGAGCTAAAGTAGCTTACGGGTGTCCTGTTCTGGGTGGAGTGCTGCACCACATGCAGCAAGGGGGTCAAACAGGGTCACAGGCTTTCACCAGGTACCTCATGCTCTCCACATTTGGGTTGTCTTCCCCTCGGAAGAACTGGTTGTTCCTATCTGTCCGGACCACATCTTTGTCCACCGTAAACTGCACATTGCGCCAGAAGGCTCTATGCTCCTCAGGAGTCATGGAGAGCCTGTGAGGCAGACAGACAGAGCACAGTCCTGAGATGGGCTGTGGAAGGGGGATACCCTGGAGAACCCAGGGAGGGTATGATACAGCAGACCACGGGGACCTGGAGTAACCTCACACTCCAGGAAACAAGCCTGGGCTCTGCTGAGCTTCAACTTCTGCCCCTAAGGCTGTCAGCAGCACCAACAGAGGTCTCTCTCTCTCTCTCTCTCTCTCTCTCTCTCTCTCTCTCTCTCTGTGTGTGTGTGTGTGTGTGTGTGTGGTATATTCAAGACTTTCCTCATGTTACTCAAGTCAGCCCCATAGAGGACGGTTGACTGAAGCCTGTAGGTGGTGAAACCCACGTGGGAAGCAGGCTTCAGCTCTGAAGTCAGATGCAGCAAGTCTGATGAACACATAAGCTAAAATCCTTGGCATGTGAACTAAGGGGCCTGGACCAAGGCGCTAGGGGGCGTGGCATAGCGACTGCTTTTATGCTGCCCATGAGGCTGGCTCTTGGAAGACTCAGTCTTCAAAGAAACCGTGGCTCAGGGAATACTTGGTCAGTGATAAGCTGACCCTCTGACTTCCCTGATGTGGTCTGAAGGGACTCCTGGGCCAGTGCACCTTTTTTGCTGGATCGCTGCATATTCCTTTCGCTTCTGTGCCCGCAGTGCCTCACGCTCCTCCGATGTGGACTCGTGGCTATAATAGTGCAGCAGGAAAGGCCAGACCTCCCCCCGGATAGACACATCAATGCCACCAAAGAAAATGGCCTAGAGGAAGCAGCACAAGTTGAGAGGTGGGGGTGGGGGTGCAAAGTATAAAACAGGACAGCTCAAAGAACCCCAAATCCCCAGAGAAGGGTGTAGTGGGGCTTTTGGTGTGCTTCGATTCAGACCCCGGCAATTTGCACATGTTTACAAGGGGAAAGTGCTGGAGAGACATTCCCATACAGGATACAAACTGGCTCATTTTAATGTCAAAGCCCCCCCGGGGTGGCACTCTGAGCTCAACGTGTCGTTCTCATGTCATGGACTAATCCTGGGGGTTTCAATACTTCAGAGTCTGCAGGGCCCACATAGGATCCCCAAACCTGAGGAATTATCTCCTCAATGAAGCTGCTTGACTGCTTCATCAATGCAGAGAACAGAACGCTGGGGACAGGTCCTCCAGGGGCGGTGGCCCACCACCCACCTCCATCCTAGCAGTTAGACTACCAGGCCTTCCTGGAGGCTGGCCAGGAGGCCCTGCCTTACCTGGCGAAGCTTGTATTCCTCCTCCACCTGGCCCAGGTCATTCAGGTGGTTGAGCCAGGCGGACACGTCCAGCCTCCTGTATAGGCTCTCTTCCGGGTGCGTCTCAGAGGATGGTAGTTTAGGCCGTCGGATAGAGAACTGCATGCATGTCCTCTCATCCGTGACCTGCTGGACGGGTGGGAGGAACCCAGTGGAGAGCAGGATCTTACATCTTGGGCTTTTGAAGCCTGAGATGCTGTTCCCAGGATGTCAAAGCCACTCTCTCCTCTGGGAGGAGGGAGGCGCTGTCCCTGCACACAAACTCCTAAATGGCAAGTGTAATTAGACACAATTAAAATGAAAATACCTTCATCCTAAAATCGCTCTCCCTTTGCAGCTCAGCCTCTACTGCTCCTGCCCCTACTCCCTTTCTTGCCCCAGCTGCAAAGAAAACCAGAATTAATACCCCTTACAGGCCAACTTCCCTCTGCCAGGGAGAGCCCGCAACAGACTCCATTCGATCGGCCACATACAAAGGCCCGCTGTTCTGTTCGGCAAGCCGGGAGCCGGCCTGTCAGATTGTCTCCATGCACAGTCACGAGTCCAGGGCGAAACCGCAGCTGACATTTAATTCAAAAATCAAAGGTTGCTCGATGCAGGGGGGCACATGCCTCTATGGTAATAAGGGGAGCCGGCAGGGGGCTCTGCGGGTGGGGCTGTAAAGTCAGCTCCTGGTTCTAATAAGCACATACAGCACCTTAAACAGGAGACTGAAGGGCTCTGTTACCCCTGTATGCAGATTGAGCAAAATATGGCAGGAAGCCTTGTCAAAACATGAGTCTTTGGGTGCTCAAACTGATTTCAGGAAGGCCTGGCCACACGTTTCGACCCCAAGCACATTGCTATCAGACACTGCAAACCACAGCCGGCCAAATGCCATAGTCCTCTGAAGGGAATCCCTGAAGCCAAACCTGTGAGGAAGGTGTCCTGGGACAGTCCCAGACTCACAGGTTTGGCAGCTGGTATCCTTAGGATGCTATAGTCCTCAGAGGTGAGCCCCGCCTCACCCCCAGCCAGACCATGAGGAAAGTGTGTGTGCTGGGCCAGTCTTATTTCCCTGAGAGACGCATTGCCCTCCCTCACCCTAATCAACCATGTCCTCCCCACTTCAGCCAGGCTACCTGGTCTTTGAGGTGTGTCTCTGTGCAGAATTTCCATTGCTGGAAGACCTCGGAGAGTTTGTCCAGGCCGCCATGGTGGAAGTGAAAAATCTTGTATTGGCTCTCTCGGCTGGCCACCACCAGCTGGCCACTCGTGCAGGCCTCGTCACTGAAGGGCCACAGGGTGGGGGAGGGATAAATGTGTTAACACAGGTTTTGGTTTCTGAGTTTAATCAGAGCACGCTGTCAGCCACCTCAGGCAGGAAACAGTGAATCCCAAGAGAGTCTGGCTGCTTGTGTGAAGGGCACAGTCAACCAGACTCAGCCCTCCCTCTACCTAGGAGGCAGCTGGATCCAGAGGACCTCTGACATACCATTCCTGAGCTGCCTAGAAGACCTGGAGGACTGTGCTAGGGCTGCCTGGATGCAGATCTGGACCCTGGAGGGGTCTACTCAACCTCATCTACCCTCATGGTTGGATCATAAGGAGCCACAGGACAGGGTTTCCCAAAATCTCCTTCAAGGCTGTCACCTGACTACCTCAGCTCCCTCAGGGACTTTTGGTGGGTGTTGACTTGTGCTGATATAGGAAATCATAGGCAGGAGACAGTAACTGGGGTCTAGGAGGTAAAGACTACCTCCATGTAGAGGCCAGTGCAGTGCCAAACATGCAAATGACTGGTAGAGCCCTGCAGTGCTCAGCAGCAGTACCCACCTGGTCTGGGCTTTCTTTCCTGAAGAATGAGCAGAGTGTTGATGGACAGATTGGGGTGAACTCAAGGAAGCAACTGCCAGCATCAGCTAAACCAGCTGCAGCCCTTTGCTGCCAGAAAGACTGGAAATGCACATGGCTATGTGTGCCTCCAACATGTGTACATATGAAAACACACACACATACACGCCAGCACGTGCACTTGCACATCCTCAAGTTATACATGCTTCTAGGAAGCAGAGGGTTCTTACCTGAAGAAGAGTCGCAGAGAGCGCATGTGCCCCAGGTCCACACGGAACACACCACAGATCTGCTCCAGTGCACATCCACGAGGTGCATCTTCCCAGCGAGGTGTCTGCAGGAGGCCATTGCTGTCTGGAAACCTCAGGTTGGCATCCGAGCTAGACGGGGAGCTAGCAGAGCAGGTGGTATGAGCATCTCCCATCTCTCTGCTATACCAGTCCAGGGGAAGGATGGGGAGGGGAGTATGTAATATACACCCCAGTCTAAACACACAGGACACGACAGAACACGCTTTGCCGGAAGCTGCTCCCCAGATGCTGGTGAATGAACAAAGGAGGGGGTGATCCCATCACTCTGTGCATAGTGACACTTTGGCTTGGACAGAAAAGCATCTGTTATTGTTTGTTTGTTTGTTTGATGAGTAGGCTTGGAGATACTTGAGATAGGTAGTAAGTTGTCAGGACGGCAGACAGGGCTAGAGTTCACACCTCCTGAATGAACCGTTACCAAGCCTCTTTGAGCATCTACCCCTTATGTATAAGGTGAAGGTAATAAGAAGGCTATGAGTGGGATATTGTAGAGTGCTTGGTCCCTGAGGCCTGTGAAGGGCAGCTGCCCTGTCACAGTCTTAGACAGTACGGGGCTTCTACATGGGTTTACATTTCTTCTTTGTTTCTGAAAAACAATATGAGAGGAAACCCATGGGCCACTAACATCTCGTAATGATATGAGGACACGTGCAAGGAGTGGGGTGGGGTGGTGTCTGTGAATGAGAGCAAGTATGGAGGCCAGGGTCAACATCAGGGATCTTCTCCCATTTCTCAGTGACCCTGGAGTTCACTGATTGGCCAGAATGGTGGCCCACCGCAGATCTCAGGGCTCCTCTGGTCTTTGCTTTCCTCCGTCACCGGGCCCAGCTGGGTTTTTTGTTTGTTTGTTTGTTTGTTTTTAATGTAAGTGTGAGGGATCCAACTCAAGTTCTAAGCACTTTCCCACCCTCATGTTTTTGTTTCTGTTTTCTTTTTTTGGTATTTTGTTTTGAGACAGTGTTTCTTTGTGTATCCCTGGCCTTCCCGGAACTAGCCTGGTCCTCATGTGTTTTTATAGCACATGATCTTATTACATGAGTAGTGGAATTACCCACTGTTCAGAAAATGAAACTGAGGCCCAGAAGAGCTCTGTAATTTGTCCAAGGTCACACAGCTAGCCAGTACTGGAGCCAAGATTGAAGGTGGACTCTGTCCTCAGAGTGTGCAGTATGGCTAGGCCACTGATCATTCTGCTTTTCTTTTTAATCCATGAATTAGCTGCCCTCTGTTACAGCAGAAGATCCCATGCCCAGTGAATAAGCTCCCTGGAAAGACTGGGTCCAGTCCCTCCTCTCTCAGCCATCAAAAAGAAAGCAGGGCCATTTAAATCCTTCACAGTCCCCAGAACGCCGGGCCAGCTAAGACACGGCACTCATTCCTAACCTGTGCCAGGAGGTCAGGCCAGCAGGTCCTCCCACAGGTCCAGGATGCACCCCAGGCTTCCTGAGTGGACCCTGCTGCTACACACTGTGAAGTCCTTGTCCACAGTCTAGGTGAGGGCCTGCCAAAAGCTGCTTCCTACCACACATTGCATGATATTGATAAACTGTGTGCAAAGTGGCTGGGGTCACTATAACATCATCCTGCAGCACTTCCACAACCTTCCACAACCTTCCAGAACCCCACAAAGCAAGCCACTGAGCTAGGGTGCAGACAGAAGGCCTCTGCTGGTCCCTAGGAGTTGGGAGTGGGGCAGGAGGTGGAGGTAAGATCTTTCTGAAAAACAATGGTTATAAGAGCAGGCTTCCTGATGTCATGTCAACACAGTGACATTCAAGAAAGGAGAACGGTGCATGCAGTTAAAATATCAATGGCTACCAGCGGCTGGAGGAGAGGAGATGGCACAGCAGAACAAAAGAGAATTCAACACTTCCTGTGACAGACACCACAAGGTTATTACACATCTGCCCAAACCTGAAGAACACTTAACAGCAAGACAATGCCTTGTGTAAACAGGGGACTTCTGGATGATCATGATCCATTGGTGTAGGTCTATCAACTGTTTCGTGGCCGATGTTGACACTGGGGTGGCTGGGTCCCTGTGAGACCAAGGACACATGGGAAATCTCTGCAGTGAACCTGAAACCAGCTTAAAGTCTATGAAGCCAGGTGTGATGGTGCAAAGTCATAATCCCCACACTCCAGAAATGGATGAAGCAGGACTAGAAGCCTAAGGCTAGCATGAGTGGACCGTGCAGTGAGCTTGAAGCGGTCTCAAAAAACAAACAAATGAACAAACAAATGTATAGTAAACAATAATGATAATAACAAAAATGGACTACCTACATATCACATATGATAAAGATCAATACTGCTAATATATTAAAATGCTCATAAATTATAAACATGAGAATTATATTGGAAAGCATCAAAAAAGGGACAATTTGCTGAAGATCACCCAAAAACATTATGCTCATGTCTAGAGTAATAAAATAAATTCAAGTGCAAAAGAGAATGTTCTGGGATGGGTATTAAATTGGTGATAATTCAAAGATTATAAAATCTTAGTTAGGGGCAGAGAGATGGCTCAGCAGTTAAGTGTTAATGACATGCTTGCAATAGGTCCAGGTTTAGTACCCAGCACCCACATCAGGCAGCTTAGAACTCCAACTCCAGGGGACCATCCAGCAGCCTCTTCTGGTCCCTGTGGGCACCCCTGTATTTCTCTCTCTCTCTCTCTCTCTCTCTCTCTCTCTCTCTCTCTCTCTCTCTCTCTCTGTGTGTGTGTGTGTGTGTGTGTGTGTGTGTACAGAAGCCCAGGATTCTCAGAAATACTTTGTCACAGTTTAGAAGAATGTAGGAGACTGGCCTAATTTTTCTGAATGGCTTAACATCAATGTGTTTTAACCTTTTTATTTCCTTTCTAGCGTTAATTCAGTCACAAAATCACATGCATGAAAAGATATAGAATATCCTATTAACAAACCCCACAAACTAGGAACAAACGGGAGTTTCCTCAGAAAAGAAAGGGCATTGTGCAGCCTACAGTCGCCATTGGACTTACTGAAGGGGGGGCGAAACGGCTCCCCTCAAAACAGGACCTTGGGGCTGGACAGATGGCTCAGTGGTTAAGGACACTTGTTGGTCTTGCAGAGGACTGCAGTTAGGTTCCAGCACCCACATGATGGCTTATAACCATCTGTAACTCCACTTCTGGGGGATCCAATACCTTCCTCTGACCTCCTAGCACCAGACATGCAAACAATATACAGACATACATGTTGGCAAAACACTTACATGCATAAAATAAATATAAAAGTAAAAAAAAAAATTGAAACAAGCCTAGAGCTAGGTTCTGCTTCCACTAGTGTCCTGCATCTTCCACCCCACCTCTGCATAAGACAGGCGGAGGGGGGTGAGCCACAAATACCAGGGTGGGGAGTGCACTGGTCCGAGCTGGTAGAGGATGTGACTGTTTATATGAGGCATCTCTGGGGAATTGTAAAACAACTCTCAGAGCCCTGAGTGCACTAACTGAGTTTATAGGCTAGATGGTTAATAGAGAAAAACGGACTGTATCCTTGGACCATCAAGGCACAACTGGAAAATGAAATAACACATTTCACTTACACCAGAAATAAAGCCATGGCGAGGGTGGGGTGGGGGAGTGGAGGGGTGACTCAGTAGATAAAGCTTTGCCCTGGGAGTATAGGGAACAGAGTCTGGAACCCGAGAACCTACATAAGACCCATTATCCCAGGGATTGGGAGTGGAGAAGGGATTGCTGGAGCCAGCTGGCTGGCTGAGCAGAGTGAGGGAGCCCTGGGCTCCTCAGTAAATAAAGAGGAAGGCACCAGATGCCAATCTCTGAGCGCACACAGGCACATCCACTTCCACATCGAAGACACATCCATCCACACAAAGGTCCAGAGACCATTTGGGATCACAGTTAACCCCCCCCCCTCATTGAAAACCATACAGCTGCTGAAAGAAATCCAGGAAGTCAGTGAGCGAAGACACACGCCAGTGTCTGCATTCCCACCAGAGTTGTGTGTCGACTAGACATCTCTGAGAGAAATTAAAGTCAACTTCTCCATGCCACACCCAAAAGTTAACTCAAACATGGATTGAGAACCTAACCTGAAAGTTAACTCAAAATGAGTTACAGACCATAGCCTGAAAACTATAAACCTTCTGGAAAATTTCCTGACCGTGACCATTTTTAATGAGTCAATGAGATGGCCCAACAGGTCAAGCTTCGTGCCCCTAGCCTGATAGCTTGAGTTTGACTCACAGGACTGACTACATGGTGGAAAAAGAAAGGGCTCCTGTGTTCTCTGACCTCCACACATGTACAGTTCCAAACAAACAAACTTACAAATAAGTGTAATTTAAAGATATAATCATAATTAAAAAAAAACCCTGAGGCATGTATCAGAAATCTCAAAGATTCCCTATTACTTGAGACCTCAGCTTCTTAGGTAGAACCCACATCTACAAATCACAAAGGTAATAAAGCAGAAAAGTCCCCATCAAAGGAAAACAGTCAGTCACAGCTTGAGAGAATATTCCCACAAACATGCATCCAACCGAGCTTGTGTCCTGAATAATTACAAGGACCTCTTCTAAAACACAGCATAGGTGAAGTGTGGCTGCACAGGCTCCCGATCTAGGGAGGCTGAGGCAGGACTGCAGATTCAAGGGCAGCCTGGGTCAACCTTGGCTTGCATGATCAAACATTGAACTCAGGCGCCAACTAGAAACACAAGGGACGGCCACACTGGGGGTGGAGGGGCAAGTGCCATCCACACGGAGGGGACAAGTGATGTTCACACGAGGGAGACTACATCACTCTATGAGAACGCAGAGACAACAACCCCGCCAGAAGGACCAATGCTGTGGTACAAACACCGTGGAAGGGGTTCTGTGGCAAAGGCTGGGCCACTGAACCATGGCCAGCACAGCACAAAGCAAAATTATTACATTGAGCAAAAGAAGTCATACCCAATCAGAGGGCACATGCTGTGTAATGCTATCTGCATACAAATGTACCCAAATACCAACTCCAAAGTGACAGAAATGACTCTTACTTTGGGACAGGGTCTCACTGGGTCCCAGGCTATTCTGGAGTTTCAAGTTCTCCTGTGTCAGCCTTCTGAGTAGCTGGGACCACAGGTCTGTTAGTACAGACCTGATTTCATAAAGTTTCCTGCATAAGCATTATTTAGATTTATTTTACTTTATTCATAGGAGTTTTGCCTATATGTATATCTGTATACCATATGTACGTCTGGTACCCAAACAAGGCAAAAGAGGGCATGGGGACTCCAAGAACTGGAGTTACAGCTAGTTATGAACTGTCATATGGGTGCTAGGAACTGAACCCAGGTCTTCTGCAAGAGCATCCAGTACTCTTAACTAACCTATTCTCCAGCCCCTTCACTTAAGCATTTTTTAAAGTAGTATTCAGTGGTACTAAATTAATCACAATACTGTGTAGTTACTACCTGCCTCTCCCAGAACACTTGGTTACATAAAACAGAGGTGCTATAATATTTATGAAGTTATTTACCATTTCCCTGCCTTCTGGGTCCCCTGAAACACTATTCCACTGTCTGTGTACATGACCTTGGCTGCCCCAGGAGCCTCATCTGGGTGGCTGATGCAGCTCTTATCCAAGACGAGAGCGTTTCATTGAGCACTGGGTCGTCAAGTCTGGTCCACTGTGCAGCATGAGACTGACCCCATTCCCCTTCATGGCTGAGTGACATTCCATAGCATAGAAAGATCACATTTGTCTGTTTATCTGTCTGCTTTGCCCTTGATGATTCTTGGAACACAAGCGCCCGTCAAGTCCCTGCTACCCAGCCCCTTAGGTACAAGCCCTGAAGAGGAATTCCTGCATTGTTCTATGTTTAGATTTTCTGAGGAAGTGCCACCCACCCTGTTTCCCACAGCAGTGGGTCCACTCTGCATCCCACCCACAGTACACAAAGGTTTGGCTTTCTCCATGCACTTTCCAACACTCATAATGGTCTGCTCAGCTTTTACATTTACAACAGCCTTGCAGAGTGGGGTGCTCTCTCTGCAGCTTTGGCTCACTCTCCCTGGTGACCCATGCACCCCTGTTTGGTGGCTGTTGGAGTATCTTTAGGGAAATGTCTTATTTTTGGTATTCAGAGACTCTGCGTATTCTGGATATCAGCCTCTTATTGGATCTATAATTTCTAAGGGGTCTTGTGGTGGATGTTTTGCTTTTGTTTTCTGCACTCTGTGGTTTCATTTTTGCTTTGTGTTTGATGTACAAGCTTAAAAAAAAAAAAACCTTCACATTCTGGTTTGCCTAGTTTTGCTTTTGTTGCTCGTGTTTCTGGGCCACTCTGCATCACTGTTGCCAGGGTGTAGGTAGGTCACTCGGTGCAGAGACTGGGAGGGTACCAGGAAAACAGGAAGGATGTGCATCTGGGATGTGGTGAGGCTGTAAAGCCATGTACCCTAGATGAAAAACTGCCAGACTGTGAAATGCAAAGGTTACTGAATGGCAATTACAGTCCAATGGAGCTTTCTGAAAACATATATTTTATTTTTTATAATTATATTAACTTTTAATTTTTACTGTATGCGTACAAATGTTTTGCCCGCATGTGTGTCTGTGCATCACGTGTGTATGGTGCCCTCAGAAGCCAGAAGAAGGTATTGGGCCTCCTGGAACTGAAGTTACAGATGCCTGTGAGTTGTCATGTAGGTGCTGGGAATCAAACCTGGGTCTTGACCACTAAGTCATCTCCTTAGCCTGATTTATTTTTAATTAGGGGTGTGTGTGTGTGTGTGTGTGTGTGTGTGTGTGTGTGTGTATGTCTGTCTGTCTGTCTATCTGTCTGTCTGTCCCACGTGAATGCAGTGTCTGTAGAGGCCAGAGAGGGCATCAGTTCCCCTGAAGCTGGAGTTTATTATAAGCAGTTGTAAACTGCCTGACATGGGTACTTGGAAACAAACTGTAAGAGCAGCAAATGCTCTTAACCCTCTGAGCCATTTCTCGAGCCCACAAATGAGGTTTTCAAACACCCACCAATATCAATCTAGCATCACTACCAAATTTTCAAGCATGAGGAATTATTTTTACATATCATGGAAATGTCCTATGGTACCACACCATTAAGCTGTTATAAAAAGTTTCACAAAAGTATTTAATAACCAGAGAAAAATTTCATAGTATTCATCAAATGAGGAACATGAGATCTGGAGCTGTCAACATGGCTTCATATGTGATGCAACATTACAGATATGTATTTATCTACATACATATGCTATGAATGTTACAATGTCTCTAGGTGGCACAATTAGGGTTTGCTCTCATCTCCTTCTTTATTTGTTCAGGTTTCCTAATGGGAACAGTGTATCATTTTGATTGTCAGAAACATTAAGCTAATCTGCTATATTCTTATCTTGGTTGTTTGTTTTACGGCAAGCCTAAATTTCCATTTATATTAGAAAACAAAATGATAATTTAGAAAAGAAAGAAAGGGAACCAGGCCTGCAATCCCAGCTCCTGGGGAGGTGGACGCAGGACTTCAAGGTCATCTCAGCTACACAGTTCAAGTCTGGGCTGCAGAAGACCTCAGCAAAGAAGGGGGAGACATGTAAACACTAAGCTGTTGTCATCAAGGCTGGGGTTCTCCAGTCCTCTGAGGCTGAGACCTTCTGACACCAGACCCGAGTGACTTCATAAATCACGTTAATGAACTAAAAACATCAAGAATGTCTCCACATGGCACACATGGCACACAGCAGCACCGGACAGGTGGCCATGTGACTCAAGAGACAGGTCTTGCCAAGTCAAGAACCCACTCAGGAGAGGAGTCAATCCTGTCCAAATATCACATCTGGAGTGAAGGCTCCCGGGAACATGTCACTCTGCCCTTCACCGCTCAGCTCAGGCTCTTCCCTCTTCTGGCATGCATCTTTGTTTCCTAGGGCGGTGGTTAGAAACGGCCACCAGAGCCAGCTGGAAACCACAAGAGAGAATCTTCACAGTTCTGGACCAGGAAGGGGAGACCAAGGTGTCAACAGGACCACACATAGTTTAGAAAAATGTGGGGAAGGTGCCCTTCTGGGTGATGGGCACACCTAAAAGTCATCCACGGACAAAGCAATCCCATAACAACACCAACAGGTTGATAGTAAAAAGTACAAGGGAACACAAAGGATTTGGAGGAGTTAGGACCTAAGAAAACAGGAAAGCAGGACCTTATAAACTCAAGAACTTACAAAGCCACAGTCGTCGTGAAGGTGTTGTCCCAGTGCAGGGGAAAACATGGATAAATGGAGCAGAGTTAAGAGTCAGGCATGAGCCCTGGTGTGGGGCCAGTGGGTTCTGAGAACATCTCAATAATCCAATAGAGAGATCAGGCTTCAACAAACGTCCCTGGGCTAGTCAGATTCCCACACACAAGACAAAGAAATTAGAACATATCTCACAGCATCTACCAAGACATCATGGTGGGTAAACAAGCATGAGGGCTTGAAGTTTAGACCCTAGCAGACATGGTTTTTTGTTTGTTTGTTTTTTAAAGGCAGACATGGCATGATTCCATTTACATAAAACATCAAGATTATCAAATCAAGAGAGAGAAAACAGACCCAGGGTTGCTGTGGACCAAGGGGGTGAGGGATATGGCCAGCTGGCACAGGTTTCTCTTCAGGGAGGTGGTGAGTTCTGGAATTAGACAATGGTGACGGCTACACAGCTTCAGGAGTGGACCAAGCGTCATGAGCGTATCCTCACATTGCATGCATTATCTCCCACAGAGGTCCACGGCTCCATCTCCCAGGTTACCTGAATTAAGCCAACCTATTCTATAAACCTTCTGACTGTTTCCCCTGACATCAAGACAATGGGTGTGGTGCCCATATGCACCTTCCTATTGATAGGGGATGAGGCAACCACATCTAACCAGCACCCATGTGGGTTGTTCACTGGCAGGAGGCAGAGGGGACCAGCCATTTGGGAGAAGAGGTCCTGGGTGCCAGGTGGGAGAGCTGGCTAATCACATGGGGATTGACCCATGAGATCAGTCCTCATCCTCGGGGCATGAGGAAAAGCCACGGACCCTTTCATTTACCTGTGAGTCCAGGGAAACAGAGACTGGGCTGAGGAGCAGCTCACTTCAGCTCCCCTGCTGGTGTCCTGCAGAAATGACTCAAACTACAAGTCAGTTTACATTAAATTACCCTTCTGTATTTGCTAGTTGATTGATTCTTGCAAGTAATAAATAAATTTAGTGTGTGTGTGTGTGTGTGTGTGTGTGTGTGTGTGTGTGTGTGTGTGTGTAGGGCAATAGAGACGCTCACTTGGGCAAAGGCTTGCCTTGCAAGTGAGGAGACCTGAGTTTTGATCCCTACAACACATAAAGTCAGACCGGACAGCACATGTCTGTAATCCCAGTGTTCCCAGGGAGACTGGAGGCAGACAAGAGACCCCATGGAAGTCCAGGGGTCAGCTGGCCTGGTGTGTGCAGGGATGAATCCCAAGAGACCTGGGCTCAAACAAGTGGCTGGCTCAGAGTGACACCTAGCACTGGCCTCTGACATTGTGGGTGCTCCATGTTAGATGTGCACATGCATTCACACACAGTCACACATAAACACAAACAAAAAACTTCACAAAACATGTGACAAGCAGATTCATGGCCTTGATCGGCCACCTCGAGGTCCCTTTGTCAATTTTCAGATGAATATCCTGCTAAACCCAATTTCTATGATTACGCACAACTGATGACTCTTCCCATATAGTCTGTGGACAGTCTGTTCCGGCAGATAACTAACTGGTCCTGCATCCTCACCAGTGCTGCAACTTTGGAGCCAACCAAGCAGGGGTTGAAGATATTTGGAAAAGGGCTAGGGTGTAGCTCTGTGACAGAAAATTTCCCTAGCACATTCAAAACCCGGGTCCCCAGCTCCTTCCCCAACACAGCAAGAAAATATTTTGTTCAAAAAAAATCACTCTGGAATATCCAATTGAGGTAGGTTTGAGTCCCTCCTCCCAGTATTAAGGCTGGGTTAGGTGTTCCTCTGTAGGGAATGGGCTCCAAGATGTCAGGTCATGCATCAGGGACATAGTCTGGTCCTACTGCAAGAGGCTCCACAATTTACCCTCCTTGGGGAAATGGCGGGGGGATGGGGTGGGTGGGAGGCTGAGGGGGGACTGGGAGAGACTTGGAGAAGGGAAGGAATAGGGAGCACTGGTATATATGGAAAAAAATAAAATAAATAGAAAATAAAATAAATTTGAAAAATTATTTTTAAATGAAAAATGTCTAATTAAAAAAGTCACATGTTGGGGCTGGAGAGATGGCTCAGCGGTCAAGAGCACCGTCTGCTCTTCCAGAGGACCCAGGTTCGATTCCCAGCACCCACATGGCAGCTAACAACTGTCTGTAGTTCCAGTTCCAGGCAAACACCAAGGAAAATAAATAAATAAATAAAGTTTTAAAAAAAAAAAAGAGTCACATGTCCTCTGAATATGTACAAATTCTTCGTTTGGTTTCTGTCCCATGAACAGCACACACAGTGGCTATCTTCATAGAATCTACACTTATGAGAGTATATGAGTCCTACATGGGTTCTGTGCAAATAATATGCTATTGTATATAAAGCCTCAGGCATTTGCAGACTTGGGGATCCCAACCTGGGGGTTCCTGGCCTCCATCCCCTGTGATACTGAAAGGTAACTAAAATGACATGGAAATCTACTTTGTGTCACACAAACTGGAACCATCTGGTAGGCCAATCATCTCTCTGCTTGGGTCAATACCACTAAGAAAGGCATAGGACAGGACACCCCCAGGTAACAAGATTTCCGGAAGCTGGTTAGAGAATCAGGGAGCGTTGAGTGGAGTCTGGTAGAGCATCCAATGTGCAAGGGTGTGGTCTGTGATGGGTTTTATCCTGGGGTGGAGGTGTGAGGGCAACCCTGGAGGGCACAAGGCATACTGGGGGGTGGGAGGGGATATGAGGGTTAGTGAGTGCACCAAAGAAGGGCCTAGGTGAGTATATGTAGTATATGTAATGTTTGTGTGTAGTGTAGTGTGCATATGTAGTTTCTGTGCAGTGTATGTGTGGAGTATGTGTATATAGTTTGGGTAGTATGTGTGTATGTACATGTAATATGTGTATGCAGTGTGTGTAATGTGTAATGTTATGCATATGTGTGTGGAGTGTACATGAACTGCAGAGTGTGTGTATGTGTGTTCCGTGTACATGTGTGAGCAGGCACGTGGAGACAGGAGGTAGACATCAGGAGCTAGTCCTCTGGCATCACTCTCTGTCTTATTTTTTGATTGTCGCTTACCAACTGTCTAGACTAGCTGGTAGCCAGGGAAACTCCCATCTCTGCCTCCTCAGGACTGGGGTTAAAGATAAGCACGGCTATCTCTGACTCAAACTCAGGTTCCCATGCTGGCCAGGTAAGCATTTCATTGACAAAAAACCTGAAAAGTGTCACCCAAGGGAACAGGAAGCAGGGACTGGGAACAAGCACATAGCTGCCAGTTCCAGAAACGGGGCATAGATAAGTGTCCACTGATGGAAAGCAAATGGACAGAATACAGTGTGAGGGGCTGGGATGAGGTAAAGGCACAAGGATCTGAATAATGAAGACGGAAACCCCATCTCTGCTAGTCACCCTCTGACACACATGCAAGACACACACAGAATGTAAATAACCAACCAGAGAACAGTGTGTGATGGCTCATCCAACATCAACTTCAGGATTTAAATCACCATGGAAACACACTGGGGTGTGCCTACACGGGTATTTTCAGAGAGGTTTAAGTGAGGAAGGGAGGCTCACCTGAAGGTGGAGAGCCCAAGCATCAGTTCTGTGACCTGCACAGCTCTGTGACTGACCTGATGTGGATGATGGAGGATGAAAAGGCAGTTAGATACAGAATCAGACCCCTCTGATGGAGACCCAGCAATAGTGCCTGGGAAACGTGCAGATGTATAACTGTACAAGCCAGTGGGCAGGTTAGGGGAGCAGCCTCAGGCTGTAGTCATCCGGAAGGAGAAATCTGGCCACACTGTCAACATCCCAATGGGCCAGGGGAAAGCGTTGCTGGTCTCTTGAGCCTGAACTGGGGAAGCCTTGCCATCCCAATGGTTCTGAGGACTAGGGTCCTTCACATGGCCATGCTTATGCCAACCATACACATCCACTCAAGACTTCCCTTGCTCCTCACACACTAGCATTCATCTCCATCTGCTTCCTGACTGGGAACATCTTGTGACCAGTGGCCTCAGGCTCCAGTGTCAGGTCTTCTATGTTATGGTGGGCTGTGACTTCCTCCCTTACATTGTTTTTGTTAGATGTGTTGTCATAGCAACAGGAGAAGTAATCACTATAGGGTACCTAAACAAACGTTGTTTAGCCTAGAAGAGGAGGTTATGATACTTGAGGTGCCCAAGCACAAGGTTGAGAGAACCAGATCCAATGTAATGATAACTCACAATTCCACTGACAGGAGGTCCCGAGTCAGGGCTGCCAGGGCCTGGGTCAGGGAAGAAAGGTGACTGACTATTCAATAGGGGTGGGCTCCGATTTGGAAGATGAGAAAGTTCTAGAGACAGCTCTAGAGTGTGGCAGGCTCGCAGCAGCATGAGTGTAAGCACTATTCTGGGCAGCACCTGTGGAAGCAGCTAGTACATATTGCATCATGGTTAAAAAGATGACTGCTTTAGAGGTCCCCTGTTCCCTGTCCCAAAGCACCGTCCCTCATCTTCCCCACCTTGCCGTGGCTGTGGTCAGGTGTAACACACACATGGGCAGTAAGCATGATCAGTGCATGGGAGTGGGCCAAAGAAAACAATGGGCTTGTCCTACAGCACCAGAAGCACTGTGAGGAAGGCCGGCCACTTTCTCCTCAATGGGCCTTAGAAGCTGTCTTCTTATCTGATTCCCAGTTCAGCCTGGGTGTGGGGACCTGCACACACTCGGAACACTTCCCAAGGCACCCACAATTTGCAAAAGGAACATTTATGGGAGAAGCTGGTCTGCTCAGCCTCTCTGGCACTGTGCGTTCCCCACAGGCAGCATGAGAGAAAAGAAGCTACCAGCTGAATTACTCAGAAGTCTCAGAACACCCAGAAAACCCGACTCTCCCAGGAACCTGAGCTCCTGGTAAAATCTCCCTGGGTTGGATGGCTGAGCGCCTTGTGACCAAACTCTGGGCTGCAGGAATTTCAGCCAAGTCAGGTTCTCTCTGGAAGCCCTGTCTTCCAGCCGGCCTATGACAGGGGCATCTGACCAACCCAAGTTCTCGGGTGAGAGTGGAGGCCACTGGAATGTTCTCTGAAGTCCCAGCCGCAGATTTC
The DNA here is from genome assembly GCA_004025045.1 of Sigmodon hispidus. Lineage (NCBI taxonomy): Eukaryota > Metazoa > Chordata > Mammalia > Rodentia > Cricetidae > Sigmodon > Sigmodon hispidus. The sequence continues at coordinate 40,171 of PVIH01006737.1, read as the reverse complement.
AAAGGATCAATGAACGACGATGGGGGAGGGGAAGCTCACCAGGAAGTATAAAGACAAAGGCTTCTTTTTAACCTGATATGTGACCAACTGTTCTTGGCATAAGGTCTCTAACGTCCTTAAACCTGTCCCCAAGCAACCCAGAAGCAACACTGGACACAGACACAGTTCCCAGCTGTACCTGAGTCCACTCTCTCTGGTGACCACAGGTTCACTGTGGAACTGTTAGGAGCTGAGTGCAGACATGGAGAAGCTTGTGGGCAGCAGCTACATGGCTCCCAGAAAGGCCTTCCTCCAACTTTCCCCAAGGTGATGACCAGCCAAACACATGGAGGACTAGTGTGCACTGACCTCACATGACTGACTGGTCCTTCATGGCCATCAGTGTTGACCTTACTATCTGTAAGTAAGATCAGTACCCACAGAAGAGCTTTCCCAGGCTTACTCTGTCCTTCCTATACCCATCTTAGGACACTCGCTGTCAGATGGGGAAACTGAGGCCCTGGCTCCCACATAAAGCTATCACTGTGGTGAAGGAGGAGCCTGTGTCCTTTGGTGCTGGCTCTGGGCAGGAAGCCAGTGACGATATGGGACAAAGTGTTGGAAAAAAAGGAGACAGGGAGGTAGGCTCACAGCCATGAGCCATGTGGGCAGTTCAGTTCCTGGGGGATGACAGCAGCGTCCTCTTTAGTCAGCCTGATACAATCTAGTCATTTGGGAAGAGGGTAGCTCACTGAGAAAATTCCCTCATCAGGTAGACCAGTGTGCAACTATGGGCTAACGATTGACGGAGGACCCAGGCCACTGTGGGTGGTCACCCTAAGCAGGTGGTCCTGGGCTGCACAATAACGCAGGGGTGGCATGCCAGAGAGAGCAAGCCAGTAAGAAATACTCCTCCATGGCCTCCGCTTCAGTTCCTGCTTCCAGGTTCCTGCCCTGACTTCCTTCCGGAATGGAAAGTGATATGGACGTATAAACCCTTTGCTCTCTGTGTAGTTCTAGGCTATGGTGCTTTGATAGCAATAGAAGCCCTAATTAGGGAAAGCAGCATCATCTGCTCATGGTCTTCCTGATGAAGCAAAGTCCCATGGAAATACCAGCTTAGAGGCATCCAGTGGAAACTCAGCAAAGCTGGAACAGCCCCTCTGGACACAGACCGACCCTCCAAGGATAAGCTGGTGAGGCAGGGAGATGGCTGAAGTTTTTTACTTAGTTCCTTCCTCTGACAGGGTCTTTCCACCCATCAGCTGATGGCCTGGCTGCCCAAGGAAGAGGGTTGAAAGCCAGAGGATCCTCAGCTGAAGGAAAAGACTCCACAGTTAATCTAAGAGTGGTTTAAAAACATAAATATTTTAATTTTTACATGTTTGTGTAATTAGCCTCCACAGATACACATGCACCACGTGTGCTCCTGGTGCCCTTGGAGGCCAGAACAGAGTGTCAAGTCCCTTGGACTTGGAACTGTGCACAGTTGTGAGCTGTTGTAGGCTAAGAATGAAATTAGGTCCTCTCAAGTGCCCTTAACCTTTGGGCTACTTCTCTAGCCGACCACCCCCTCTTTGTGAGCTGGAGTCTAATATAGCTAAGGCTGGCCTTGAACTTGTGATCCTCCTGACGCTGCCTCCTGTTTACTAGGATTAAAGGGGTGTTTCGACACGCTCAGCAGCCCAGGTGTTTCAGCTGCCAGTTTTGGTTGTTTTGTTTTGTTTGAGACTGGGTTTCTCTGTGTAGCCTTAGCTCTTCTGGAACTGGCAGAGATCTGCCTGCCTCTGCCTGCTGAGTGCTGGGACTAAAGGCGTGTGCTACCACTGCCCATCTGATAAATCCACCTTTGATGTTCCACTTGCTGGAATATTCTGCCTCAACCTAACTACCTTGTTGCTTCCCCAACATGCAGAGCCTGGGCACACTGGGTCACTGCAAGCCTCTCTGAAGTTCTGCCTGCACTTTGAACCCTCCTCCCGTGACCTCTCTGAGAACCCCACCTTTACAAAGTGAAGGCATCAAGCCCCATGGCCCTAGGAGACAGTTCTCAGTGTGTTTCATGTGCAGGCCTCAACCAAAGAGGCTAAGATGGATGGAGTTTCCGGGATGGACAGAGCGGGCACTGAGCCTTCCACCCTGGGGACTCCCTGGCCCCATGGAAAAGAGACTTCTCATTATAATTCTGATACCCTTCCTGGTATCTCTGCCATCTACTGAGGGATCTGCTCCCTTAGGCCGAGATGACACTTTAGCATCATATAAACTCTGTCCCAGAAGCCTGGGATAAGGGAGAATAGAGAGAAGAGAAGGGCTGATATCTCGGTGACACAGGGAAGAGGTGGTGGCTTGACAGCTCTATGGCTCCAGCTAGGCTCTAGGCTCTAACAGTTTCAAAAATGCACACAAAGCTAAGCTAACCATTCCAAGCAAAACTGAAGACTGTCAGCTGTAATTAACATCACACATGCACACACGCGTACACACACACACACACACACACACACACACACACACACACCAGCAGCAGCAGCAGCGGATCAATCCACCCACAAGGCTGGGCCCTGAAGCTTTCTGCTGACCAGTCCCTCGCTCCGGCGGCTGCTGAGCGCTCAGCCACCATACCCAGGAGGACAATCAATGCAGCTCCCAGGACAGCAGGTCAGAGCAATAAACCTCTGCTGCTATGGTGGGGTTTGCACGCTTTCCAGGGCCTCAGTGCTAGAAAGTCCCAAGGGAACCCTGTGCCGCTTGGCTTGCGATGTCATTTCTGAGCAGTGGAGACAAGAGCAATCTGTGAGAAGCCGGCCTGATTCTGCCACTTCAGGCCTTAGACTCTTCCATGGTCCAGCATGCAGAGCCACCCGGCTATCTCAGGCAGGATGGCTGCAGAAAGAGAGGATGAGTGGAGATAAATCACAGCTCTTTACAGGATGTCAGCACTCTGGGAACGAAGCTGCTGCAGCATGACATCCCAGCTCCAGCGATTAACGTGACACCACGTGGGCTAATTATGAAAGGTGTAAATCACAGACAGGCACATCACTCAGGTTTATTACCCACACCATTTAGGAAAAGATAACCAGGCCAGCCTGCCTTCCCCTTGCCAGCCCAGCTGTAGGGTGGGTGAGTGGATGGTGGGGAGGGCTGTGCCTTCATCTGCCATGAAGGAGAGAAAAAACTGCCATCCTCTTGGGTACCATTTTTATTTAAATCTTTCCTGAGTCCAATCAAGTGACCTCAGCTATTTCCCAGGAAAATGAAGAAACATTTCATTCAACATATCCACTGTGCTTCTGGGCTGTGTGTTACACACGTGTCACAGCAGGTCCCGTCATCCACGCAAGATGCTGCCACTGCTATTAACTGACATCATTCATTACTGGCTGGAGACCAGCATGGCAGGAATGATTTGCTTTTCCTTTTCCCTCAAGGCATTTGCAAATATGCTTGGAGGCTAAGAGACGCCGGTGCGTCTAATAAATAAAGCAAAATAATTAATAGCCCGCTTGGTCTGGAGACTGTCCCTACAGCTCTTTTGCTGGGTGGCTGAGTTCCCATCTCATCTTTGGAGTATACTAAGTTACTATTTGGCAGCCATCATTCTGAGCTCAAAAAATCATGCTGTTGAGATGGTGAGAAAAGGGTTTACCACCTGAGTTTGATCCCCAGAACCCACACTGTAGAAGATGAGAACCACAACTCCCTACATTTGCCCTCTGACCTCTATATGTGTGCCTGTGGCATGCACACACTACCTCCTTCCATATCTACCCAAAAATAAAGTGGGGTTCAGAAGAGTGAAAAGTCAAGTTGAACAGCTTCAATTTAACAGAAATTATCACAGGAAGGAATTTCTTTCTATTTATTTTTAATTTATTTTATGCTCTTGTGGGCTCTGTGTGCACAGCCTGGAGGGCATTTTGTGTGACTTAGAAAAAAAAAAATGAGGCATGGAACACATTCGATCATGGGTCAGTCCTTGGGTAAGGTAGACTGATAAAGCCGCCCTGGTGACACCTGGTGCTGGCCAGCCAGAGAAAGCCAAGAACACAGGAGAATGCTGGAGACCTCATGCTCTGAGCCTGTGGCATCCCCAGGGTCACTATCAAAGGCCTTTTGAAATAAAGCCACACACCTGTCAAGGCCTGGCTGTCACACTGTCACATGCTAGGACAGGGTGGGAGGAGAAGGCAGGGAAGAGGAAAGATGCTGATATCACCAACAGGCCAACGCAGGACATCCTGCAACTTCTGCAGGGCCAAAAACTCAGTAATTGCCTAGAGGTGCTCTGCTACAGCATCAGGCAGAGCAGGCCCTGGACCATCTGTTAGCCCCAAACCACAAAGTCTTACTCAGAGTAGGAGAGAACCCTAGTGCCCCTTCACACCCAGTAACGGGCCCACTCTGGCTGGTATACCCACCGGCAGTGAACCCAGAGAATAGCCATTCAGCTACCAGGCTGACAGGTTACTGTGTTCTCCATACTGGCCTTGCAGGAGGCTCTTGTTTCTCCCCAGACCAGGCCACAGAGCTGAGCACCCCCATGTCAGTGACTCTGGCCTGGCCTCGAGGCTCTTGGGAACCCCTACAGCCTCTGAGTGGATTCCACTGCTTCACAGAAACCACTAATCACCACCCAGGCTGGTAGTTTCCCAACTTTTTTTGTGACGTTTCCCCTAGGCAATTCAAAAATGGAATGAATACTAATAATAATTTGACTAAATTTAGGTGTTCCCCTTAGGCACTGATTAAATTTCATGAACTCTTTTTCAGGTGTTCAGCCCAAATTCCCCTCTCTCTGTTTCACAGTCAGACTGGGGACTTGCTGACCATCCGACAGGGTAAGTGAATTCCACCTAGTGGGCAGAGAGCCCACTTTCCAGGCAGGAACACAGTAAGAGGGTCTCAGAAAAACTAGAAGTCAGAGTGTAATGCATGGCTGAGGGCCAGGTTACCAAGGTTTGTTCAAATAAAGAACATGTGGTCCTAGGGCCTGCAGGTCCCGAAGGACTTGACGATTACCAGGGTGATCTGTTCGTATCCACGTGAGAGTCCAGATGGGGCTCTCTCTATGAGGGAGGAAGAGAGACTGGAAGTCAGAACCTTCTTTGGGGTACTACTGAGCTAGTCTAGATTCATGGAAACCACCTCATGAGCTGAGGCAGAAAGGGCACTGGCTCATCTCAACATGTCCTGATTCCCCAGTGACACACCTGTCCCTCCCTAACTAAGACCCAACTGGGATCCTGAGGGTTGACCTTGACTATAATCTAGAGATGATCTGGACCTTCTGGTACCAAAACAGGTATGACGGGATCCAAGGTGGCCAAGGGGGCTGTGGCCTGCCACGTCCATCCCTAATGCCAGCAGCCTCTGGAGCCCTGTTTTCCAGATGGGTCACCAGCTGTTCATCTATGTCCCTTATACATTGCCGGGGATGAAGCCAGGGCTTACTTACCAGCTGTCTTGGGGCTTCTACTGCTGTGCTAAAATACCATGATCAAAGCTACTAATGAAGAAAAAAAAGCATTTAATTGGGCTTACTGTTTTAGAGGGTCAGAATCGTGATGGCAGAGCAAAATTATGGCAGTGAGAGCAGCTTAATGTTCAAAATTTTGATATATAAGCAGGAGGCAGAGAGCACACCGAGGATGTTGCCAGTCTTGACACCTCAAGTGACTTGATCCAGTAACACTCCTCCACCATCAAGTCCACATCTCCTAATCCTTCCCAAACAGTTCCACTAACCAAGCATTCAAACATGTGAACCTACATGGGCCATTTTCATTCAAACAACCCACTAGCCAAGTGCACTACTACTGGGCTACCCTATCAGTCCCCTTCCCCACCTCCACTGCCCTTCAAAAGTTCTTTTTATTTTTATTTTGAGACGACAGTGTCTCAGTAAGTTTTCTAGGCTAGCCTCAAACTCTTCATGTAATTCAGGATTCAAACTTGAAATCTTCCTGAATAGCTGAGATTATATGAGTGTCATTGTGCCTGGCTCATGCTCCTTTCAACTCACACACATGGCTGGGCAAGCTGAATCTTTCACAGCTGACCTATGCATGAAGAACAGAAGAAGACCCCAGTCTGGAGTCTTTTTTCCTCCTTCTACCCCTGTCTCCTGGGTTGGTTTCAGGAGCATCACCAGGCACTGAAACATTGCTTGGCTTGGCTCAGAGCATTTAGGAGCAACCCAGACAGGGACCATGGCTAATAGAACATTCTTAGAGAAAGACAGCTGCGTGACAGTCAGGGTAGTTCCCAGCAGGCTGGCTTCTGGGCAGTCTGGCCATTCCAACTCAGAGTGTTTCTGCAATGTGTCCAGAGAAGCAATGCTGTGCCAGTGGTTCTGGGAACCAGGGACAAGGTTAGCACCTGTCTTTCTTGGACATACATGTCCCAAAAGGAGACAGCGATCGAGAAACAAGCAAGAACATACTCAGAACTGTCAGCTGTAAAGAAATGCAAAGGAAGCCAAGTATCACCTGTCATTTCAGCATCAGAGGGACTGAGGCAGAATTGTGAGTTCAAGGACAGACTGAGCTATATCATGAAACTGTTTCAAAGACAGATGAAACACAAAAGCAGCACAAATAACCTTTACCCACTATCTGAGTAGAAACTAATGTTGGGGAGCTACCACAAGATGAGCAGTTCCTAGCCCGGGAAGACAGCTACTCCTCCAAAGGTCACTGTTTTGTGATGTCACGGGGTCAATGTGCCCACCATCACTGAGACAGACACTTGAGAGTATATGACCTAAAGCTCATTGACTCTTGTCTTTTTGTCTCTGGGCTTTAGCCTGACTCGGCCCCGCCCTTCTAGTAGCTCCAGTAACAGAAGGGAATATGGCTTTGCAGGATACACAAGCCCAGCATGCACACGTGAATGCACAAACATGCAAGAGAGGAAAAAAAATATCAACAGGACAGCATCTCCCTGATTGTTTCAGCCGGCATATCCAAGACTAAATATGGGGGTGGGGGTGGGGGGGCGTGTCTGTCAGCATCTCAGGATGCTGGTTTAAAACCTTTACAATAAACAACTCCACCCACAGCACATGCTGCTTCTCTATACAGTTACCTGGGGCATGTGATCATGGCAGAATATATACACAGATTCTGTGTGTGCACAGGTGCTTGTGTGTGCCTTTGTGGGGAGTTATCAAGCTTTGAGTGTACTCACAGGCCATGTGTATGTGGGTGTGTGGCTATGTCATATCTTCAAGCACATTTGCACTTCTCCACATCCAGGGCTCAAACAGCTCACGGTTACCTGGCAACCATCTCAGACTAGGCTGGAAGTGCCCTGCCCTGGCCTGTGTCTCTGGAAACCACTAGAGGAAGAATTTTACCTGTGGGCAAGCTTCAACACAAATGTGGCTATCAAAGACAAGCAAAGAACAGGAAACAACCGGATGCCCACAGAAAGGGTGTGGCCAAGTAGAGCACCACTCGGTGAGATGCTATGTAGACATGACAAATGACAGCCAGGGAGAAGACAAATAGCATGGGAGAATTCCTGGCCAAGCATGACTGCCACACCCACAGGACAGAGCCCTATGGTCCCAGGGGAGGGGCAAGATGCATGCTCGTGACGTTCTGCTGTTGTGGGACTGCAGTTCTAGGCACAGTCCTTTAGAGGGACTGCTCTAGTCTTCCTGCACCTCATCCCTGTGTAAGAATTATCACATTACACATACGACTGGGACCATAGACAGACAGACAGACAGACAGACAGACAGACACGACTGGAGCCACAGACAGACAGACAGACAGACAGACAGACAGACAGACACACACACACACACACACACACACACGAATGCCACCCCCCACACCCACACCTGCACGACTGGGGCTAGGGAGATGGCTCAGTTAGTCAAGTATTTGCCAACGTGAGCATGAAAACCTGCTTTCTAATCCCCAGCACCCATGTAAAAATGACAGGTGATGTAGCAGAAAGACACGGGAGGGTCCCTGGAGTTTGTCAGTCAGCCTAGCTGAATCAGTGATCAGTGAGCTCCGGGTTCAGTGGGAAACCCTGCCTTACTTAAAGATTAAGATGGGGGGGCGGCAAAGGGAGACAGCTGACTCAGAAAAATGCCTATTTGCCTACTAGGAATGCAGGAGACCTGGGGTTGGACACAGGATCCAAGTAGCATGTGTCTGTATCCACAGCCTTGGTCTGCATGGAGACATTGGCCAGCCAGCCTAGCGAGACCCTGTCTCACTGTGGGAGGAGCATATAGAGATGGAAGACAACAGAGGAAGATGTCAGATATGGACCCTTGGCCTCACACACATGTGTGTACATACCTGTGCATACACAAACACATGTACATATATATATATTCATATGCTACATACAACATACACCACATATATACATACCTATACATATATCACACGCATTTACACATACAGACAAACACATACCACACACTTATACCCCTCCACACACACACACACATACACCAAAGCCATTAACCCATAACATACTTTTCCCTGGGTCACCTTAACAAAGAACCACAGCCAGGGAGCTGACAAAAGTATAAGGGTGCCTCTGCTGATCTCGGAAAGCTTCCTGATGCTCACAGGACAAGCTCCCTGACTTCCAGGGACAGAACTCCCATTTCAGCAGTCTGCCTAGGTCTGTATGTTTGTGAGAACAAGCTCTGGGCTCAGATCCACTTCCATCCAGGATGCTCTCATATGGATGAACCATATCAGCAAGGATCTGAATCAAAAGATGGTCACACTTAGAGGTTCTGGGCAGCTGTGAATTTGGGAAGGATGCTGTCCCACCCACTAGACAGAGGAAATGAAGAAGACATACTTGATGTCTCCACTTTAATTCCAGGAAGTGATGGGGACAGCTCCTAGTGGCGTAGGTCAGTCTGTCTCATCTTCCTTTTCCCTGCTAGGGAACACCCACCTCATGCCCTGGCTAAGATGCCAACAGACCGATGTTGCCTGTCCTTGTGGAAGCCATCTTTCATTGACCCGCATTTTCCTCTCAAACATGCGTTTCCCATCGTAAACTGTGCTAAATGCTATTTAGTAGCTAATTAACTTTCCTGTGAAGACCTCTCTAATTGCATGCTCTCCCCGGCTCTGCCTGGGTCCTTGGGGACCCCAAGCTGTCCAGGGGCATTTGTTCTGCCTGCTCCTACCTTCCTGGTGCAACTTCCAGCCTGACAACAAACTGCCAATCAAGGCTGTGGAGGTCAAGGGGGACCAAATTAGGTGCCCTCCACTACTGCCAAACTTGCTTGTCAAAGCTTAATTTAAATAAAAAAGAAAAAAAGGTTATGAAAAATAATTTTCCCTAGTGAAAGTCTTTGCCAGGCAGCAGAAGGACAGCATCCTTTGCTCCCTGGAACTGCTGGATTCTTCTCTGAAATATTCAGCTGAGTCCATTTCTCTTTTAACTGTGCTGAAGCCTGCCATCCGTCACAAGGAGAGATAATCAGAAAATAAAAGGCTTTGATTAGCCCTTGCATACATCACCACTGTGCCAATTAGGGTGCAGTCCCCATGCATGGCAGGCAGGATGTGGCAAAGATAGGCGTTGTCTGTCCCACCCACTCCCCCCCACCCCCACTCAGGGCTGAGAACCACCCTGGGCTTGGTTCACAGTTCCCAGATTTTATTTCTAGGACAGTCAGACATAATGGTCTTCATAGCAAGTCAATACTTGCTCCATCAAGGGCAGACAGTCTATGATCACTGCTGAGACAGAAACAGAAGCCCAACCCAAGCAGAGAGCACCAGAGCGGTCTTCAGTATTCATCATCAGCGCCACCATGCGGGCTGCAACACCCCAGAATGTCCTCTGCAGAGGCAACAATGTAACCTCACCCTCTTGTCCTGCCATCTTTCTTTCGTGAAAACAAAAGACTCAAGACAAACCTACCCTTGCAAAAGCTGCAGCTAGCCTTGCCTTTGAAAAGTGAACGACAAGGGTGTGTCCACTGTAATCAGAGTCCTGGCCTCTTAGAAAAAGGCAGAGCCACCATGGTGGGAACATGGCTTCCACCTCAGAAAGCAGGATGCTCAGAAAGCAGTTCCCAGAGTGTTCAGCAAGCCTGACCTCCTTGGAAAGTACAGTTGCCTGAATCCAGTTCAGGGTTTCCTTGTGCTGGGGGTGGGTGTTAATAGGAGAGGCATGGCCTGTCACATCTGTGGGAGGGACTGGACTTTGAGGTCTCAGCTCTTGGATTGTCTGACTGGCCCCCAAGGTGGCTGGCTCCCAAGGTGACCCGAATGCACTGTGTTTTAACGGTGAGGCTTCAAACTTGGGTGACTCACAAAAGACCAAGAGTTAATGGGAAGGGAGACTTGCCCAGAAGAGCTACCTCTCTAAGAACTGGTAGCAGCTGGTCAAGGCTGGGGCCAGCTTCCTGGATATGATCCCAACGTCAACTAACAGAAGATTCATCCCAGGGCAGGAGATGGGGATGGATGCAGGACGTTAAGGATGATTTTTCTAGGATGATTTTTCTTTCTCTTTCATTTTGGTTGTTTGAGGTAGGGTCTCATGTAGCCCAGGCTAACTTCAAAGCCACTATGTAGGCAAGGATGACCTTAACTCCTGATCACCCTGCCTCCACCCTCTGAGCGCCAAGGAAACAGTTACAGGTGTGCAATAGCACATCAGGTTTTTCATAGTGTGTGGGGGGGAGAGGGGAGGGAGGACCACAGAACCCAGACTTGATGAGGGCTGGTTAACTAACTCAGCCACATGCCCTGTGCAGGACCTAACTCTTCTTGAGGACAAAGGCTGTGGTGTGGGGCCTGTCCTGTCAGTTCTATGACACAGTTTGGCTCCGAGAGACTCCCACGGCCAGAACCCAGGGGACAGGGACCCAAGCCAGAGCCAGGTTGAGGTTCCTCAGGGCTCAGGTTCCTGGGCATTCAGTTAAAGACCTGAAGGCTAGTGCAGAACCTACACTGTTCACACAGCTTTAAACAGACAACTCTATGTGCCCTGTGGGGAGGGGGAGCCTGGGGTGGGGAGGAGCACCAGGTGTGGAGGAGCCTGGGGTGGGGAGGAGCCTGGGGTGGCTCAGTGGTTCAGTAGCTTTATGGTTGTAAGACTTATTGACTGTGAGAGACCAGGAGGAGAAGAATCTCAAATCTGGAAAAACTAGCTTGCCCAGCAATTCCAGGCAAAGTTTAGAAACACAAACAAGGAAAACAGTAGAGACGGATGGCCAGGAACCAGTGCTTTTTTCTCAATTAGACACAGCCCTGTGTGTGGTGTGCATGTGCACGTGTATTCCTGTGTGTGTGGAAGTCAGAGGGCAACATGAGGTGTGCTCCACACTTGTTCTCCACCTTATTCTTAATTTTTTTATTTAAAGACTGTATTTTTAAGCATATAGATATATCTGTGTAGGGTATATGCACATGACTGCAGGTGTCCTTGGAGGCCAGCAGAGAGTGCACCAGATGCCGTGAAGGAGGAATTACAGACAGTTGTGAGCCACCTAAACACTGGTGCTGTGGATTCAGGCCCTCTGCAAAAACAGTAAACACTCTTAACCACTGAGCTGTCTTTCGGCAAAATTCACTCTTTTTTTTTTTTTTTTTCTTTTTTTTTAAAAATAGAGTCTCTCACTAAATCTGAAACTGCCAATTCAGCTATACTGGCTGGCCGCAACAGCCCCAGGGACCCACCCATCTCTGTATCTCCAGTGTTACGTCTATAGAGAAACAGTACCACTCCCTGTTTTTATGTGAGCGCTGGGCATCCAAACTCACACTTGAGCGGCAGGTACTTTACTGAGTCATGGTCCCAGCTCCTCCAACAAAATACGCTGTTTTCTCTGAAACGTGTGTGTGTGTGTGTGTGTGTGTGTGTGTGTGTGTGTGTGTGTGTGTGTGTGTACCTGTGCATGTGTGTTCAGAAAAGGCAGGGGAGGAGGCCATGCATCCTCCAGGAATAACTATTTATTTTGAGCCCTGTCCCAGAGCGTCCTCAGGAGGTGGCTATCCATTCCGGGCCCCAGCCTGTGACTCTCAGCGGGCAGGCGTCTGTCAAGTCTTTTATGTACTCCCCAAGGTCACAAAACACAAAGAACACATTGCACAAACAGTTCAGCCCTGTGAGTCACACCCATGTGGACGGCTGGGCTCCTGGGCTCCAGCCATATGTATAGCTGATCTAGTCCCACTGAAAATATTCTTCTCTGACTGCTATAGAGAGATGTGAGTCAGGGCCTAACCCCAAGGATTGTTCTTTGGGGCATGTTTCCAAGGGGCATGGCAGCAGGAAGCTACAGATGTCATCAAGTCACAAAACAGTGGGTGAATGTCTCCCTCTTTTTCTGGCTCACTCTCTCTCCCTCTGGCACACGCTCTCTCTCTTCTCTCTCTGAAACTGGGTATGTCTGGGGGGGGCACATCTATGTACATGAAATACAGAGAGAGAACCCACTCCCTCAAGATCCAATATCTTCAGTTTGTGATTAAGGAGAAGCCAATAAATCAGTGGGAGAGAAAAAAATTGGGGTGACAAGGCAAACTGCACACAGACCCCAGGGGATCACATGCAGCACCTTTCACTCCAGAGATCCCAGGATCACTCAACACCTGGAGTCAAGGGGACCCATAGCGCTGTCCGATGGGTGAGAGCCTCACCATGGCCACTGTAGTCCCTCAGAGAGTCAGTAGAGAAGCTGAGCAGGGTTCAGAGTCAGCCCACTGGACGCCATCAGGGAAATAATAAACAACAAGCCCCAAGTGAACAGCAAACTGAGCCCTGGTGTTCTGACTGCTACTAAACAGGAGCCTTTCTCTCTACTCAATGTTCCAAGGGGCCTATGGTCCCTTCACCTGAAATGCTATGATCAGTACTGCTAAGAACATGGGCTTTATAAATAGTCACTATGTGTCTGTGGGGAGTGGTTCCACAACCTTCTCCCCCCCACGGATCCCAAATCCCCAGACGTTCCAGTCTCTCAAACAAAACATCACAGTGATGCATAGAGTCCACACATATCCTCCTGTGCGCTTTCAATCACCCCTAGATCGCCAATGCCACCCCGTGCAATGTTAATGCTGTGTAAACAGCCATCACACTTAGGGGTTAGTGACAAGAAAAATGTCCCCATGTGTTCAGTATGGGCACATTCTTCCCCGGGGTATTTCTGATCTGTGGTTGGTTGTATCGGAGAGCACAGAATGGTTGAGAACACAGAGAGCTGACTGTGCTCTCTGTGTCCACCCCGTGGGTGGGCTGTCGTCCTCTGCAAGCCTGCAAGTCTCTGTGAGCACCATCTACAGGATGGCTCCTGTCATAGCTGTGGCAACACACTGACTCAGCCAAGGTCTCAAGCTCCATTGTCCCTCAAGGGCCTTAAGCGGGGGTGTGAAATGATCTGCGGTGTGCACCCACCAAACGAAAGGATCACACAGTGGATAAACTGTCACTTGGACTTTGGACACACATAAGATGGGTCAAATGTGTCTGCATCACTTGGAGAAGGTGGAGCTGGATGGAAACCAACCCAGGACTGTGGCATCAGTCCCTGCCCAACCTTGCTGGTTACCACCACGGTCTCGCAAACTCATTGGGCCTCTCTAGCAACCCTGGCTCACATGCTCACAGAGCCTGCTGGCATGGCTGCTGGCTGGGGAACCAAGACATAGGTCCTTTCATTTCAACATATAAATGAACCCTGGAGCTTTAAAGGGGCTGAGATCTCCCCCCCCCATAGCCTCATCAGAGAGTATGGAAAAAGATTACTGGCGGCAGAGTGTGGAGAGGGGAACATATGTGGTCTTAAAACCACAGGCCTACACAGGTTCTCCTCATCACTCCATTCAGGATCCCCAAAGCAATGGCTTAGAGATCCAGCTCTGTTGGTTGTCTGAGCCCAGAGGTCAAGCTTTGGAATACTGGAGCCTCAGGCCCATAAGCTGTCTCCCACAATGCAGGCCTTCTGCCCAGTGTCCACACCCAGAAATCTATCTGGATCTTGTTTCCAAGTTCCCAGAAGGTGATGGGAGAGTCTATTTTTTTAAGTTCATAGAAGCATAGAAAGCACCATCCCTAACCTCTCAGGGCTCTGAAAGTTTCTCCGAGGGGCCCAGGGAAGGACCATATCCAGAGGGAACATGCTACACCCATGGCTCCACCCCCTCCTCAGATATGTACAGCTGGCAGTGGTCAAGCTGTGTGCTCACCCCTGTCAGCTTTCCCCTGTGAGGTATGGCCAAGCGCTAGCTGCATTTGCCCTTGGAAGGAGGCCAGGATCACTTCCGTGTGATTTCCCAATGCTTAAAGTTCAAGAGCAATTGTTGGTTAAAAATGACCTTGGTGGGCTTAAGAGACTTAATGGGAAAGGCAGTTGTCGAGGGTCTGGGAAAAGGTATGGGGCAGACGTGGGTCTATTGCTCCTATTACTAAGTAGACTCTGCCCTCCTGCTGTGAACACAAATTTACCACTGTAACCTTTAAGCACATCCACACTGCTGTTCAACTGTCACCACCATCCTGTTTAGAACAGTTTATCTTCCCAAACAACACTGCATCCTGGTTAAACAATTCCCTGATCTCTGGACCACACCACCGACATTATGTCTGCCCTGACTCTGATGGGACCTCACAAGAGGGAGGTAACTGGTGCAGCATGGCATCCTCAAGGTGATGTCAGAATCTTCCTCCCCTAGAAGGCTGTGTGTGTGTGTGTGAACCAGGGCCTTGTCAGGCATGTCAAACAAGCTCTACTACTGAGCCCCACCCCCAGCTCTAATATTCCAGGTCAAGGATCTACCTGCTCCTCTGTGTGGTCACTTGATTGCCTGCCTCTGCGACTCATGGTGCTGTGAACACGAATGTCAAGGCCAGCTGAGTCTCTTAGTCCTTTTAAATATTATTTTTCTTCACCTCCTGTACTGTTTCTCTCTCCCCCTCCTTCATTCCTTCTTTCTTTTCCTCCCTCTTTCCATTCTTCTCTTCATTCCTTTAAAAAAAAAATTGTTTGAAACAAGGGCCTGGAATTCACTATGAACCCAGGCTGGCCTTTAACTAGCGATCCCCTACCAACTCCCCAGCTGAGTGCTGGGTTTACAGTCATGCACCACCACACTGGCTCTTGTGTCTTTCTTGCATGTATGCGTGTGTATCAAGTGTCTCCTAGTACCCACAGAAGTCAGAAGGAGGCATAGGTGTCACCTAGAACTAGAGTTAGAGGTGGCTGTGAGTCACCTCCCAGGTACTGAGAACCTAAGCCGAGTCCCCTGCAAGAACTCTTAACTGCTGAGCCATGGCTGCAGCCCCTTCTAATACTTCAATATAGGTCATGAATCAGCTACATAATAATACCAACAAAAAGCTATCTGGAGGTCCAGGAGATGTCTCAGCAGGTCAGACATATTGCTACACAATCATGAGGACCATAGTACAAATCCTCAGGCCCCACATCAACACCTACTCTAACAGCAGCACACAGTTGGGAGTGTGGAATCCCTGAAGCCAGCTGGCTAGCTAGACACACACACAAACAGAAACGAAAAGCAGAAGGCTATGAAGTCAACTCCAGACAAGGCAGCCTTGAGTTCGGTCAGTGGGCCTGTCCTGGGGGCCATGTGTCCACAGAGTGTGAGTAGATAGGACAGGAAGCAGGCTGTATCCAGCTGGCTATCCCATGTGAGACATCAGCCAAACCAGTTTGGGGCCTGTCGGGTCTTTAAAGGGGCTGTGGCTGGCTCAAAGTGGGGTGTGTTGAGACCATTTGTCACCACCCAAAGACAAGGCAGCAATAACAGGGAAGGTAAAGGCAGGTTGTGATCTCAAGCAGGCCACAGCAAGGAGGCTGGCCTGGATTTGAGCCGGTCCCCACTGACTGAAACTAAGCTAGTTGCCCTGGCAACTGCTTTCAGCAAGATTTCACTTACTGCCCGTGTCTTTTAGGATTTCTTAAATCCAACTAGAAAAAGGAATACCCAGGAGGAAAAGGATGAGGTGTGCAGGGGGAAGGAGTGGGCGGAAGTGCTGTCAGGTGGACAGTCCCTGCTGATCTGGGAGAAGCCTGCCATCTGCTGGCCACCCGGAGATCCCTCCAGCCTGACCTGCCAACTCCACACAATAGAATTTCTGGGGACAGTGGCTGCCATGGCTCCCCACACCTACAGGGCACGACAAATGGGAAAGGCTGGGCTATAGTATCCAAATTCCACTCTGTGATAAGAGATGGCCACTATTCTGCAAGGTGCTGGGGCCCATGTGGGCCCTTTGTGGGTCTCCATGTTCTCAGCCGGGTCACTGCCCAGCTTAACAGCTGATTCTCAGCTTCTCCCGCTGCATTTCACCCCAGGTGCGCCTGGTAGAGGCTGTGACCTCCCTTGGTGTCACTACTGCTCTTGGCAGCTGTGACCCAGCAGTTCCTAGAAGTGGCCACCATCAGGGAGACTAATGGACGGGAATCCATGCTGATAACGGGGCCTCACCTGAAAGGGATTCTGAGGGCCATTTTTCCACATCTCCCAGCAGAGGAGTCTGTGACCCACATAAAATAGTGGCCTTTAGAACTGCAAGCCCCTGAAGCCCCATGGGGAGGGGACTGTCATTGACACCTGCCTCAGCATGACTGCCAGGCTCAGAGAGGGACTGAGCTACCAGAAATAATCCTTGCTGTGTTTAAATTTTAAAGACGCATGATGGATCCGGATGCTTCCTCCACCCATGCATGCTGCTGTATTTTGGCCCATACTTCTGTATATTGCAGCCTCGCTCCATCCTGGATCCACATGGCTGCTCCTTCCAGTATCTACAACACTCCACCCCATGCTTTTCTGTCTCCTGGCCCACACCCCAGCCTTTCTTTGGTATGGGACTCTGCTTCCAGTGCTGCCTAGGAAAAACCAGCTGTAAGGGTCAGAAACCCATGCTAAAAATCACTGAAGAAGGCGCAACAAAAGTGGGTGTTTGGCTCCTGAGGACAGTCCCAATTTTCCTTCTCCTAGGACTCAAAGGTGGGGAAGGTGCTGGAATAAACACAGCCTAACTGGGTCACCATAAAAGACTGTGGGTTCATCTCAGGCCATGGGTCCTCTCCCAAGGACTGTCCTGTAGGAGGGTTTGGTGCTAGGCCCCAGGCAGAGCTGAGACATGGAGGGCTGACCATTAGAAGCCATTTGTTTTACCTTGGGCAGCTAAGGAAGAGGAGGTATGGCTGAGTGTGCCCGGGTGACTACCTACATGGTTCCCTGAAACAAGGGGTACACTCTACGGAAAGTGAGTGGTCAGCAAGAGCCCCGTGTCCTTTGTGTCTATGACACAAGGGCCTGGAGGACAGGAGCTGGGGGAAATAAAAGGCCCATGTGCAAGTACCATTTGTTGAGCAGGAAAGTGAAGGCTCATGGAGCTAGAGGTGAATAAAGATACCTGCACCTCAGGACAAAAGCCCCCAGCTTCCTGAGGGTTTCATCATCTGCTGGTTACATTACAACAGCCAGTTTGGTTCCCCAGACGCAGAGTATGAGCACTCCCTGATGCCAAATGAGCTGCCACGTCATCGCCTAAGGGTGTCTGTGACCTCAGGCTGGCCTTGATGATGATGCAAGAGACACACCAACAGCTGCTGGCTCCCAGGGGCAGATCCTGCATGCAGAGCAGCAGGCCCCAGGGAGTAGCAGGAGCCTGTGCAACCAGTCAGCTAGGTTACATCAGGGACCCCAGGAGGCTGCCATGGTTTGTGAGAAGGGCAAGTTCCCAGCCCTGGCTCAGGTGCCTGGAGGAGGAGGGGCACCCATCTCTTGGGAAACTGCCTCTTCAGGTTAGGGATGGTCATTTACTTCCTCTCTCCCTGGCCAGGCAGTTGAAAGAGTCCAGCTGTTTAAGACCTGCCACCCTTGCTGACAGTGGCATGGTTTCCAGACGAAGCTGCCCATGCAATGACTCCATCTCACACTTCTGGAACCCAGTTCTCTTGGGTAACACATTTGCAGGTGACTTCTGGAATCTCAGCTCAGGGCTGGGAGGTGTCTGGGCTGCAGAATTTCCTAGCAGGGGCAATACAGCTGGCACAGCCCTCTTCCTAGGAGCCATATTGGTGATTAAGGACAAAGAAAGAAAAGTCTGGCAGAAAACAGGTAGGGGGAGGTGAGGCAGGACCTCAACAATACAGATCCAGACTGAACCAGAGGGTTCAAAGCCACTGGCAATGCAGGACTCCGAGCCACAATTAAAGCAGGTCTCCTGAGCAGAAGCATGGATGATTCAGGGCCCTGAGCCACAGATGGTGAGGGGCCCTAGCCAAAGACAAAGCAGGTCCCTAAGCCATGGATCACAAAGAGCCCCAAGCATTGCAGGGTCATGAGGATTCCTGATGGCAGGAATGCAGCCAGCCTACAGCGAGTGCACAGGACACACAGGACAGACGTACAGCTTCTTTGGTGACTCTGAATTGACCTCATACTGAACTGATACTAATTTGAACACCTGGGTAGTTTCAATAATTCATTTTACCTGTGTCTTTTTGCTTTTAACAATGTAGCAATGTGCTGTGAAATTGTGTCTCTTAGAAATGTGGGAAGATGCACCCAAAGTCACCAACACGACTAACTAAGTATGACCTGAACAAGCCTGATACCGACAGACAGGTTAATGTGGAAGGGAAAATTTCATGAGGCTTCAGCCCTACCCAAAGAACTATCAGAAGGCAACGAAGGAACGCTGAGAGAGGAGAAAGAGTCTTCTCCGGGTGAAAAACTGGTTATTCAATACAACTGGTCAGCTCTAAAAACATGTACACAAGTAACATTATACAAACTTAGTGGGTTGTTCTTATATATTCAGAAATGCATTCACGTAAAATATAAGGAGAAAAAAGGCTACAAATTTAAAGGAGGGTAACATGGGAAGTTTTGGAGGGAGAAAAGGGAAAAAATGATGTAATTACGATCTTAAAAAAAAAAGAATGACTCAAGTACGCATTCGCCACCCACATTAGAGAAAGGTGCAGAAGGGACTCTGGGCAAAGGATTCTTTCCAGCTTGGGGCCACTGCACAGGCTGGACACAATTCTTACCCTCTACACCCAAGTAAACTCATATGGGCCACAGATACAAAACCAAAAAGCAGGCAAATGTCTGCAAGACCAGGGGTTCTAGACTTGGCATCAATGGTGTGAGCCACAGAAGGAAATACTGATAAAGCCACACATATTCAACAAAATCTAGTCTCTAAAAATAAATTTAAAAGTTATTTAAATTCAACAAAGAGTAAAGCAAACAAATGTCAATAGAATGCAAGCACTTTGGTGCAGATCGACATTTTGACAGACAGAATGTACATCAGTGGGGGGACAATGTAGGCATCGTAGGGCACTGCCACACACCTGTCCACAAGGTTTCAATAGACAAGCAAAGCCAGGCATCTGAGTCTATGCCTATAGTCCCAATGGCTACTCAAGGAACCAAAGCAAGATTGAGTTCGGGAGTTCAAGACCAACATAGGCAACACAAAGAGATGTGAGGGATTCAAAAAACTGCATCGGAAGTGTTCTGCTCTAAACAGGACATCTATGTCACCTCCCCCAAGCCTCAGGGACCATCACAAAGGGTCAGAGGCAGTTAAGAGCCAGAGGGTGGGGAGCAGGTCTGTGAAATGCCGTCTTCTGGAACTCAGAGAAACAGTGCTTCCCTGCATGAGACCTACACAAGATGGGGCCTGTCAACATTCCATCACTAACAGGAGGACCTCGTGAGGACCCACCCATCCTGTGGAGCTCTGGGAAGTAATGGTTGCTGGGGATGGATGGGGAGAGATTTTCTTTAGTGATGTAGTGAAGGAGCCTATGCTCAGTAAATAACCTCCCACCCACCCACATACAAGCAGCTCTCATTAAACTCAGTGGGTCACGAAAGGCCATTTAAGTAGAACGGGGCTGTTTGAGAGGAACAGGGAGTCAGAGGGAGGGTAAGAGAAAGTAATGGGGTAAATATGACCAAATACTTCATGGAAGCTGGAGACACTGTTTGGCTGTTAAGAATGCATGCTGCTCTTCCAAAGGGCCTAGGTTCTGTTCCCGGTATGTTTGGCAGGCAACTGTAACTCCAGCTTGGGGTGTCTGAAGCCTCTGGCCTCCATGGGCATTGCACTCTCTCTCTCACACACACACACACACATCCACTCATACACACACACACATACACACACATATCCACATACATTCATACACACACTCATACACATACACACACACACTGAATTAAAATTAAAATAATAATAAATCTTTTGAAAAGGAAAATTAAAAATATACCCTATACATGTACAAAATTGTTTTTAAAAAAACCAAAGAATAGAACTGTACCATTTGTGAATTGTTGGAGGAAATGTAAATTACACATTCATGCTGGAATACAGTTTGGCAATTTCTTACAAACTGAAATAGATTCAGTCACCTTGCTGCCTACAGAACCACTCCTAGGAATTTATCTCACAAAGAAAGAAAACATTCAGACAAAACCTGTATATGACCTTTCATGAAGGTTTTGTTGTAACAGCCCCAAACTGGAAGCAATTCCCCAACATCCTTCACTGGGCATGGTCACACAATGCTTGTCACACCCGGACTGTGAGATAGACTGGCAACAAAATGGATGTCTTGCACACATCTAAACGGCTGGTGCTTAAGGATCTTTGTAGAGATGAAAAGGAGGTGGTGGCCGAGGACAGCGACAGGAGTTGGGAAAATTCCACAGAGATGTCCTCACCACTAGTGCCCTGTGCTCTGCATCTTGACATGGTGGGGATGTAAGGCCACACATGACACACACACAGCGTCTCACACAGTCATACAGTCTCACCCACACACAAGCACACTCTCTCACACTCACACATAGCCTCACAGACTCATACACACACACACACACACACACACACACACACAAGATTTACAGAGACTGTGCCTGTAGCCACGGGATACCCACACACCGGCTGAGACCCCTTTACTGAATAGAACCCAAGTGAAGGTATATGCAGGATGCCACCACCTAGGATGTGACAAAGGACAGCTGTTATGTTTCTGCCTGGCAGTACTTAGTCTAGACCAGGGATCAGCAAACTCCAGCCTGGGCAAAGTGCAGGCTGCTGCCTGTCTGTGCAGCCCAGGAGCCCTGTGTGTGTGTGTCCTGAGGATCAAACACGGGCCACTGGTTTTCGCAGCAGGAGCCTTTAAGACTGAACCATTTCACTCATTTTTCTTTTGAGTTAAGACTCATCATGTGGCCCTTCTGGCCTCTACCTCAAGACCCTCTTCCCAGTCTCTTGGGCACTTAGATTGCAGGTGTGGCACCATGCCTGATTCTAAAATATATATATTTTTAAATAATGGGCTTTCTTTTCCTCTCCTTTACATGCTTTCCACTTGCTTGCTTGTTTGTGACAAGGTCTCATGTAGCCCTGGCTGGCCTCTAACTTGTTATGTAGCCAAGGATGACCTTCTGATCCTTTTGTCCTGAAGGATGGAATTTGTAGGCA
This sequence comes from Sigmodon hispidus, assembly GCA_004025045.1. Classification (NCBI taxonomy): domain Eukaryota; kingdom Metazoa; phylum Chordata; class Mammalia; order Rodentia; family Cricetidae; genus Sigmodon; species Sigmodon hispidus. The sequence goes on along the minus strand of PVIH01006737.1, from coordinate 18,688 downwards.
TGTCAAACTATATCTTATTTATAAAGTGCTGGAGATTAAACCCCAGGGTTTCACAAATATAGCTCCAATCCAGATATTTTTGGCTTTTGTTTTGTTTATTTACTTTGAGGCAAGATCTCACTACTGCCCAGGCTGTCCTAGAACTGGTTACACAGACCAGGCTAGCCTTGAAATCACAGACAGCCACCTGATTCTGTCTTTTGAGTAGTGGGATTAAAGTCATGGGTCGCACATGGCTTAAGTTAAAATATTTTAAATGTTAAAAAAAATCAAAAGACTATTTCATGACTGACAAAAATCATACAAAACTCAGACTTCAGTGCCTACAGAGAAGCTCACAGAAGGCACATTTGCATATTTGGGGGAGACTTTCACCAACATGAGGTGGCATTCAGAAATGCCAGCTTTCTGGCCCATCCTTCGTCCCTGGGATAGAAAGTTCTTCTCTGGTCAGTTCCCACTTTGAGAGGCCAGGGGAAAACAGACCCCCATGACAACAGTGAGTACTCCCTCCCCAGCATCAAAGATTCATCCAAACTTCTGAACAGGTGGAGGTCCTTCAATCCTTCTCTCTCTGAAAGAAGATTCGATCCTGCAGCCCAGGTGGGCGTCCAGCTTAGAGCTGGCTTTTGCCCTCTCCCTGGTGCTAGGGTTAGGATTATAGGTGTGAGCTGCTACACCTGGCACTTTGCTATTTTTAAAAAACATTTATTTTTCTTTTATGTTTATGAGTTTTACTTTGTCTGCACATATGCCTAAGTGGTGCTAGTGTGCCTGGTGGGCAAGGAGACCAGGAGAGGGCATTGGACCCTCTGGAACTGGAATTAAATGTGGGTGTTGGGATTAACTACTAAGCCCTGGGTCCGGCCACCGTATTGTGATTTTTAAAGTAAATTAATAAGTCTTTTCTCAGCCCTAGTCACCTCTGGAAACTTAGAACAAGATCCATTGGCTAGCCTTAGAGGCCGATCGGGGCTGAAGAGCAAAAGACAAGTGAAAAGACACACACACACACACACTAACCAGGGCATGTGACACACATACACACACTAACCAGGGCGTGTGACACACACACACACTAACCAGGGCGTGTGACACACACACACACAATAACCAGGGCATGTGATAAACACATACACACACACACACACACACACACACACACACACACACACACGAGACACACACACTAACCAGGGCATGTGACACAGACACACACACTAACCAGGGCATGTGACATACACACACACAATAACCAGGGCATGTGATAAACACACACACACACACACACAGACACACACACTAACCAGGGCGTGTGACACACACACACACACACACACACACACACACACACACACACTACCCAGGGTGTGTTCTATGGAGGTCAGGGGAGTTCAGTCAGGGTCTCCTTCTGCCTGGCCTGTGAGCTTCCAGGGACATCTTCCTGTCTCTACCTCCCACACACTGTGGGGATGCTGGGATTACAGGTGTACACCACTCCATCTGGCTTTTCATGTGGCTTCGGGGCTCCAGTTCGGGTTGTCAGGGCCACCTAGCTAACCCCTGTACCTGCTGAGCTGCTTCCTCGGTGCCTTTTGATTTTCATGTTCAGTTAGTGTCCTGCCAGTAACTCAAGCCAGTGACCTTGAGTGACCTTCTCCAAAACTGTATGAGAACAGAATCTCTAGTTTTGTTCTAGCTACTGACATCAATGCCCACAGAGGACGAGAAGAACTGTGTTCACATCCCTGCCCACCCCAAACCTCCCTGGATAGCCCTAACTAGGCAGTAACTAGCAGGTGCATGAGGTTCAGGCCAGTGTACTAGATTAGGGAGGCTCTAATCCAGCATCCTTATCAGAAGAGGGGAGAGCAAGGTCAGGTGAGGACAAAGGCTGGGGTTGGGGCCCACGAACTAGTCAGACAGGCTCCACCCTTACAGACACCTTGACCTTGGACCTCTAGCCATCACTGTGAAAGGACGTCTGCCTCTTGCCTTAAAGTGGCTGGTGTATGAGTCTTTGTCATAGTGGCCCTGGGACACCATACCAAACAGAGTTGGCTGTTGGGCATATAGAGGTTAAGCCTGGTCACTATGGCAACAGTGAGAACCTGCCCACTGTGCTGGGCCTCACTGCCCAGGACTCTGCACACACCACACACCCTCACCCCCCCCCCCCAGTTCACAGGGGGTGAGAAAGGCAGGACTGTGGAGGTGAGAACCTTGCTGAAGTCACACAGGGTATTGTGGATGAAGAATAGTTCACATCTGGGTATCTGACTACAAAATGTACCAGGCTGCTGCCCTGCTGGATCCCTGGGCTCCGGTCCACGGCTCCTCCCGTTATCATATGTAAGCCAAACACATGTGCACAGAGGCACACGGAAGAGCTGGGCACTGTCCAGATTCCTTGGCAATGCCTCTGAGTTCTTGGAGTGGGTGGCAGTCACAGCCTGCTAATGAGCAGGAAGCTGAGGGGCAGCTGCCTGGGCATCCTCTGCTTCCTGGCCCAGCAGTAAGAACCCTCTGGCTGTTTCTAGATGTCCCCAAGTGGGAGGAGGTGTGCTCCAGACCAGTCCATGGCACTCAGACCTCCTGCTACCCTTTCTGCAGCTCCCGGAAGGCCACTGAATAATGGCTACCCTCCAGGCGGGAGGTGCATGTGGGGACAGCCACCTCAACTGGAGGCGGGTTAGGGAGGGATAGCCTCTACAAGAAGCCTGCCAAGTGCTACAGAAACATACGGCGAGATGAGTCTTACGGCAGCACAGAACAGATTGCAGAGTGTTGAGCGAGGGGATGTTTTAAAGAAATAAATCTCAGCTCCGGGCTGCAGAAGCGCAAACAAGCCCAAACAACAGCTCACAGAAGCAGCACCCTCTGTGCCAGGCTGCTGAAGGGGTGTGTGGGTCTTCCCAGGGTTTCCTGAAAGGCAGGTTGGCAGGCACCTCAAACACCTGGGATGGCCCACAGCAGGGCTCAAAAAGATCCGTCCTTCCCAAGCATCTCTCCAGAGTCCAGGCTACCACCTTCCCTTGACTCTGTAGGACTCAGCCTCCCTGACACCAGCAGAGGGCAGCACCCGACCCATCCCATCCCTCTCTGGCTCTGACTGTGACTGAGTGGCCTCCTAAACACGCACCTGCCACTTACCCTGACATCTCACCAGGATCCTGCCTCTGAGCCTCTCTATGGGCCCTCTATTTCCTGGCTGACCCTTTGTTTCATCTCAGTCTCCTCAGAACACGGTCATGGGCTGGGCAGCTTCTGAGGGGGAACAGAGAGACAGGGAGGGCAGAGAGGGCTTGCCAGTGCTGCCGCAGCCTTCTTCCCTCCTGCTCTGCTCACCTTGAGAGGATGTCACTTGTTCTTGGGCATGTTTCCCTACGCACGTGTGCACGATGGACGCACAGAAAGGGATCAACTGGCCATTCAGTGAGCAACCAGGGGCATGCATGTCACACCCCTGCCATCTGGAGCAAGGCTGGAGTGATGGGTGGGTGCGGAGAACCTTGTGGCAGCAATCAGGTACCCATACTTCCAGGCTCATGTTTCCAGCAAGCTTACTTATTCTAGAACTTTCTTAGATACTTGGATCTCTCTCAGGGCTCTTCTGTATTCTACACATGCAGGACAGGCAGAGGCCATCATGCCAACCATGCGCGGTAATGCCATTAATAATTCAGCCACTGAGCTGTTCCCTTGTCACACAGACTCATTTCCTCCCCAAAGGCAAAAGCACTTACACCATTTATTCCACCCTGTTCGCCCTTCAAGGTGGGCTGATCCCTCTGAGTGCCTAGAGTCTGCGTGACACCTGCACTGATGTTCACCCCGACAGCTGTTCCAGGCTCCGCACATGGTCCCTCACTCTCCATGAAAGTAGCCACTTGGGGGCTGGAGAGATGGCTCAGCGGTTAAGAGCACCGTCTGCTCTTCCAGAGGACCCGGGTTCGATTCCCAGCACCCACATGGCAGCTAACAACTGTCTGTAGTTCCAGTTCCAGTCAAACACCAAGGCAAATAAATAAATAAAGTTTAAAAAATAAAAAAAAAAAAAAAAAAAAAAAGAAAGTAGCCACTTCATGGAGGGGCTGCCTTATTGCTTGTTCATGATGCCTTTGTCTTTTTTTTTTCCAGCATTCACATGAGTTTGTTCTGTGGTAGGAGGGTAAACCCAACTCCAAATCCAAATCCTACTCCTGCCCCAGGGGACTGTCCTATCTAGACCTGTGTCTAGTCATACACGTGGTCATTAGAATTCAGATTTGATAATCATTAATAAAATGAGAAGTTCCACTTGAAGACACTGGGTCGCATGATGTTAGGGCAGGTGACCTGGGGACCAGTCCTCATCCTTATCCCTGAAGGGATTTCAAGGCCCTGTGGACGGGAGCCAGAGAGGAGGCTGAGCAGTGGAGAGCTCTTACTGCCCTGGCAAAGGACACAAATCTGGTTTCCAGCATGCACATCAGGCAGTTCACAACCATCTGTATGGGATACACATGCATGTGTGTGCACGTAGAGGGCAGCTCTACATATCCTCTTCTGGTCTCCAAGAGCACCTGCATGCACACGGAAAACACACACACACACACACACACACTATCAAGACCTACAGACAAGTCAAGTATGATAATGAACCCCTGCAATCCCAGCACAGGAGAGGGACGGACAAGAGGATCAAGAGTTCAAGGTCACATCCTCTATGCACTGAGTTCAAGGCCAGCCTGGACAAATGAGATTTTAAAAAATAAAAATAATAAAAGGCCAAGGACCTGAGTTTGCAGCCTGGCACTCATTTAAATCTTAATCTTTAGCACCTTAATCTGAGCCCCGAGGAACCAGTGCAGGGGGATCCTGGGGCTTGTTGGGTAGCCTATTGGGTTGAATGAGAGGGTTCCCAGCCAAGGGAGAAGCTGTCTCAAACCCTGAGGCGGCCTCTGCCCTCTACATGCACACACATGCATGTGTACCCCATACAGGAGCATCCACACACAAACATTCTACCAATGAAGTGCCTACACAGGAAACAATTTCTGAAGTCTCCTAAAAAAATAAATAAAAAATAAAATCTCTTCTATATGCCTCATCCAGGGCAAAGTGTGTTCAACCCAGGGAAGGCTGGGGCTTCAGCAGGAAGGAAACAGCCAGATGAAAAAAACAGGAAGGCTGCTTGGGATGGAAATGCCCAGAAGCACCAGAGAGAAGATAGGGTGGCAGGTGAACCTTGCCTCAGCACCCCTGCCCAAGCTGTTTGTTTTTAGCCCCCATGCATCTGAGGCTGAGCCAGGCTCGCCTGCGGTCAGGTAAGGCAGCAGGAACACAGAACCACAGGAAGAGGCTGCAACCCTGCAGGGCACTCAAGGACTGAGGCCACCACATCTGTCTGTCACCTAAACACCAACCCTTCACTGGGGATGGTACCCTGGACATATGTACCAACAATGATAGGGGGACTGACTGAGAGAGAATGAGGCGTCATTGTCCCTAGGAAGAAGGCTCAGATTAGATCTTGGGAACTAAAAATGGCAAGCCATCAGCATCTGGTGATACTGTTAGAAGACTAAGCTGCTTTGGGGTTTCTCTGTGTAGCTCTGGCTGTCCTGGAACTTGCTCTGTAGACCAGGCTGGCCTCACAGAGATCCATCTGCCTCTACCTCCCTAAGTGCTGAGATTAAAGTCATGTGCTACCACTGCCTGACTTGGGATGTTTTTTATAATTAAAGAAATATTTTTAGATTTTATTTTATTTTTCTGGAGCTGAGGACAGAACCTAGGGCCTTGAGCTTGCTAAGCAAACATTCTTTCTTCCACTGAGCTAAATCCACAACCTCGTGTATGTACTTTTTTTTTTTTTTTTTTTTTTTTTTTTTTTGTGTGTGTGTGTGTGTGTGTGTGTGTGTGTGTGTATGTACTTTATATGGAGTCTCTAGTTGACCTATAGGGATGGCCTTGAACTCCCTATGTAGCTGAGGATGACCTTGATCTTCTAATCATCCCATCCCTATTTTCTGAGTGCTGGAATTATTGAGGTGCACTATGTCACTCAGTTATGTGGTGCTAGGGTTGGAACACAGTTCCTCATTCATGTTAGGATGCACCTATTTCCTGTCAGCTTTCCTTTCCTTTTTTTTTAAAAAAAAATTATTTTTATTTTATGTGAACTGGTGTTCTGCCTGCATGTATAACTGTGTAAGGATATCAGATCTTGGAATGACAGACAGTTGTTAGCTGCCATGTGTATGCTGGGAATTGAACTCAGGTCCTCTGGAAGAACAGTCAGTGCTCTTAACTGCTGAGCTCTCTCTCCAGCCCTAGATTTTATTTTTATATATGCGCTTTGCCTGTATGTATGTATGTGTACTACATGCATGTTTAGTGCTCCTGGAAGTCAGAAGATCAGGTTAGATCCCCTGGAACTGGAGTTATAGATGATGTGAGCCACCATGTGGGTGGTGGGAACTGAACCCTGTTCCTCTGCAAGAGGGTTCTGAACTGCTGGGCTATCTCCAGCTTCTGGATATCTGTTCTGGGTCTCACTATGTATCTCTGGTTTTCCTGGAACCCTATGTAGATCAGACTGGCCTCTAAACTCACAAAGATCTGCCTACTGCTGTCTCCAAGTCCTGGGTGTGTGTCATCACACTCAGCTCAGGGCTACCTATTATTTTAAAACTGGTTTTCTTTTTAAGATTAATATAATTACAAAATAAGATATGTAAAAATAAAAACTGCCTCACAACTGCCCTGCAGTTACATAATGTCATTTCTTTCCCGTCATCTGGCTACCCAACATGATAGCCACTAGCCACGAGTACCATTTAAATCAATATTATTCAGTACATATAATGAAAGTGCTCAGCTGTAGAATGCTCATCTAGTATGCAAGAAGCCCTGGGTTCCGCCCTCAACACAGACTACATCAGATACAGTAGAAACCACACACTTGTCATTTCAGGGAGCTGAAGCGGGAGGTTTGGGACTGAAGAATTATCCTTAATCTGTGAGTTCAAAGCTAGCCTGGGCTACTGGAGACCTGACTTTAAATAAGTTAAATAAATAGATATGAGTTCTTGTTGAATATATCCTATTTCAGGGGTTCACAGGTTTGTGGTAAGAAAGACCATGATGTTGGACAGTACTGATCTGGACTGTCCTCCTCCATGGCTGGAGTCCTGGAGACAATCGGACAACCCTGACTTATGTCTCAGCCCTTCCCATACTTCAGCCATGGCATCATCAGTCATCCCTTGGGCTTTCTGGTGAGGAAGCGTGCATTTGTGTTTGTTTGTACATGTATATAGAAGCCGGGGTCACGCTTGGGTGTCATGTGTATGGCTGTTCTACCTGCATGTCTGTGCCCCACTTCAGTATCTGGTACCCACAGAGGCCAGGCAGTTCATTGGATCCCCTGAAACTGAAGTTACCAATGGCTGTGACCTACCATGTGGATGCTGAGAATTGAACCCAAGTCCTCCAAAACAGCAAACAACCAGTGGTCTTAACCACTGAGTCTCTGCTACAGCACTGACTTGCTTTTGTTTTTGTTTGGTTGATTGGTTTTGATTTGGTTTTAGACAGAGTCTCTGGATGTCCAACGAGCCCCAGGAATCCTCCTGTCTCTGCCTTGTGAGTGCCAGCATCATAAGCACATGGCTCTTTATATGGTGCTGGGACTGAGCTCAGGGCCCATCACCTCCCATCCCACTGTGTTCTGAGCCACTGGGAGTTTCTATGTGGCATCACATGTCTCCCAATGTGGTGCAAGACTGAGAGAAGGGGGGAGGGTGTCACAGACCCTGTGGAAAGACAGACAGCATCCAGGAGTGCTCACTAATGGGGTCAGCTAATCATCCAGGCTGTAAGCTACGTCCTGGGTGTAAGCATTCCTGGCACTCCACGTGGTTGAGCCAACATGGCTCCAGTGGGATGCACCTCATACAGAGACACGCCCCTAAACGTGACTGCATAAACCCGTGGACACCCCTTGTCTTAAAAGGAGACACCATGTTTTGGTCGTTCTCTCCTCCTGTCCTGCTTCTCTGCTTCTGTACCTGCCTGGGAACTCTCTTAAATAAACCTTCATGTGGCCTTGGTAATGTGAGTGTGGGTCTCTTCTCACACGTGAAACCAACATTCATGCCGTGACTCGGATAGGCTCTCTCCTGAGCACATAAGATCCAAGGTTCACTGCAAGGCCACCTTCTACCTGCCCGGCTGCTGCAATATTCGAACACCAGCGGATTTGATTGGTAAGTGCCCTGCCCCCAAACAAACACACACTCCTGGCTTTTCCCAGTATTATGTTCCATCCACAGATTTGCCCACAGAGAGTTACACCAGCATCTTCTGTGGGTGTGTTTTTTCCATCAGCAGACACCTAGGATAGAACGCAGACACATGGTGCTGGGGTCAATGGGTTCACAACCCCCCTTGTTAGTGGGGTGTACCTCCCTGGAGCTTCCCCTTTGCTTCCACGGGAGCTTAGGGCATTTGCGTAACCTTGGGCATTGTCCAAGTGGGCTACCCTGGCAGTTGACAAGCTTGTCCAGTGTAGTCCCGCTTCCCTGTGGGATTGTTCAACCAGGTGACCACCCAGGCTTGGCATCCCTGATCCCCTTAGATCTCAAAAATAAGGAATAAGCCAGTGAAAAGTATTTCTCCATCCTTACCTTTAAGATAGGTGCTAGAGACTCTAAGGCTTTTGCCTTATCTAGACACCACTAAGCTTATCTGTTTTTTACACACACACACAAATGGCCTAATTACCCCTTAGATTACTCAAAATAGCCTCCTAATGGCTCACCAACCCTGATATTTTATGGGAACTAACTTTTGCAAGCGCATGGGCAGATAGAAAGGATTTTTTTTCCTATCTTTTTCTATCTCTTTTCATATTTCAGCTCTAAACCTCCTCTCCCAGCTTGTTGATCTTAACCCCATGTCTTCATATGTCAGCTCTAAACCTTCTCTTCCAGCTCTCTGTTCTTAAGAGTTTTCCTATTTCTTTTCATATCTCAACTCTAAACTTTCCCTTCTGGCTTTCTGTGCTTCTGTTTCTAGCCACATGAATCCAGTTCTCCCTCTGCAAAAAGCGCCTGCCATAGATAGGACAATAAAAGTTTGCACCTTGTTTCCTCTGTCAAAACTTTCTCAGGTTAAAAAAAAAAAACAAAACAAAACTAGGCTATAGAGTAAAAGGCAAGTTTAGAAACAGGCAAAACTCATGCAGATAAAATTCATTGGACTTTTAAATGCCTCACATTTAAATGCACTCTCACAGTATACTAGATCCCTGAGTGCATGATCCGTTTTTTTTTACCCTGACGTCAGAGCTAAAACTTAGACCTTGAAAGGAGACCTCAGGCAGACTCCACATGCAAAAGTTGGCTTTTACAATGTATCACAGGAAAGATACTGCCTGCTGGCAAAAGTGGCCAGCTACTGCCTTGCTCTTGCCTAGCCTCACAGAGGCAAGTCCAGGCCTCCATCAAGGGAATGCTGGTCTAAGTGAGTGTCCCCAGCCCCACATGGCAAGGAGACATTACACAGAGACCACTCCCAACTGATCTAAGGTCTGGCCGTGGGCAAATGGCGCTGCCAAGGCTTCCCTAAGCTGACCACCCTCATTGCAAAGAGGGAGCCTTGAGTAGTCATAATAATATCAGGGCAGTCCATCTCCTCATGGACACTGAAAGCCACATACTCAGTCCTGCAGAGCTTTGGGGTCTCACCTCTCTTTCTAGCCTCTCCATTGTCAAGGTGAAAAGCAAATAATTCCAGCCAAGTGTAAAACATCCAAAATCCTTGTGTCGCTAGACACATTTCGCTAAAATCCCCCCTCCTCGAAGTCTTCCATTCCAGCCTGCTTCTAAGATGAAGACCAACAAAAGGCTCTGGGGTATTTTGGCTCTCCCCTCCCCCACTTCCCTCGCAGACTAACCCTCCAGCTGCTGCTTCTGGAAAATGAGAAAAACCCAAGAGCCATTTTCAGAGTCAATACAGGTAAAACAGACCATTTTCCACCCCTTCCTCAAGACCAAAAGAAAAGAACCAAAGCCATTTTAACCTTTTTACCATCCCCAGACCTAGCAGAGTACACTCACTATATTATCACTTCTCAAGGTTCTCTTACTAACTCACAATTTTCTTTTTAGGCTCCAGAAAGTCAAAGTTTACTCTTCCATGGCTTAGGCTCATTCAGACTGCAGAAAATGACCCACAGAATCCAACAGACCAACCGTCAAAAATACAGTTCCCTTAAAACAGCTTGAAGCAGCCTTGAGATCCGACATCCCAAATCATTTTATCTCACCCCCCATAAACCTGGTTTTCTTTTATTGATAAACAAATCAGTGAGATGTAGGTATTTCTGGCACTCCACGTGGCTGAGGCAACATGGCTACAGTGGGATGCACCTCGTACGGAGGCACACCCCTGGGCGTGGCTGCGTAAACCCATGCACACCCCTTGTCTTAAAAGGAGACCCCATGTTTTGGTCGCTGTCTCCTCCTGTCCTGCTTCTCTGCTTCTCTGCTTCTGTACCCACCTGGGAACTCTGGCCTTGGTAATGTGAGTGTGTGTCTCTTCCCACGTGCGACACCAAAACCGGGTATTTGTTCCTTCTCTCTGACAAGCATGTGGGCCCTTTGCTTGTTCCTTTAGACCTATGTGTGCACTTTCCTCTTTCTGAAACTTGGGTTATTTCTTAGGACACTTTTTATACAGGGCATTTGGACCAGGATGGCATAAGCTGTGTGTCTTTGATTAATCACCTCTAGTGCAAGGCCAGCTCAAATAAGCTAGCCTCATGCTTGCATGAGCTGGCTCTTCGGACTGGACCCATTCCTCTAGGGAGTGAGAGTGGTGACAAGATGTCCACTGACTGTGATGTCATCTCCCACACATCTCCCATAAGGGCTGGAACTGTGTTTCTTGACACTTTGGAAGGAACAAGAGGGTAGGAGGAGACCAAGACCACTAGAACCCAAGCTCTGTGAGCCACTCTCAAGAATGCCTTCAATAAACAGGTCAGGGGTTCCAGGTTGTTACTGTCACATGGGAGGAAGTCAAGAGGAGGCTTCAGGACATGGCGGGACTTTCTAAGGCAGAGGATAAATGCAGACAGCCCAAGGGACCCTGACATACTTTTAACAATATGAGTCTTCTGCGAACTTCCCACCACGTAATAAAATGGAGAGGAACATGACTGCCATGCCAGTCTGTCTCCTTCCTGGTCCATCCCCTGCCAGCTACCCTGTCTGAAATGTTCTTCAGTTCTTCCACCAGGGGGCACCCGTGAGTCACATTATCTGCCCTGGCCTGGCCTGGCCTCTCTGGGACTCAATTCCCTTGATCCTAGAAGCAGGACAAGTAGATGTACTCAGGTCCCTGGAGCTGAGTCCCCCCCCCCTGTACCCAGTGCTCTGGATCTCATTTGGGACACTCTGCCCAGTACTCAGGACCCACTCTTCCCCTGGGCTCCTCCACAGCCAGGGTTCTCAAGGCTGCAAATACAAACTCCTTGGGGGTTCAAAAATATAACGATGATCTGAACTTGGAGGCCCAGGCCTGCTATTTCAGCTTCATTAGGTTATGGGGGCATGGTTGCAGACAGAAACCATAGTTCTTTTGGGACCTCTGGAGGGTTTGTTGTGAAAAAGTTAGGCAGCCCGTCCCTGTGATCTAGCCTCTGATCAACTTTAAGAACAACTTTAGTAGCACATGACTCAAGCAACAGGGCTCACTAGAGACCAGAGATGGACCTGGGGATCCTCCTCCACCAGGCTTGGGCTTTCGACCTCTGCGATGGTGACTTACATATGCCTTTTATTTGTATTTATTTTATGAGCGTTTTGCTTGCATGTATGTATGTATGTGTACCATGTCTGTCCTGGTACTCACAGAGGTATAAGAAGGTCACCCGAATGCCTGGAACTGGAATTGTGAGCCACCATGTGGGTGCTGGGAACCGAACCTGGCCTTCTGTAAGAGTAAAGTGCTCTTAACTGCTGATCATTTCTCTAGCCCATTTTTAAATACATGTATTTATTTACATTTAAAATAAAAGAGTGAGCGAGTGAGCCACATGTAGGTCAGAAAACACCTTCAGAGAGCTCTCTCTCTCCTTCCACTGTGTAGGTCCTAGAGAGTGAACTCAGTCATCTGGTAGCAAAAGCCTTCCTCTTCATCCCAAAGCCCAGTCTTCCTTTCTTTACAAGTACTCAGCCTACGGCATTCTGCTACAGCAACAAAAAAAACGGTACTAACAATGAACGTCAGCCAGAATATACTGACACAACATGGAAGGCAAATGTCGTCACTCTAATGGCAGACACCCAGGGGATCAGCAGTTCCCAGGCCAAGGCATGGTGTGCATCATGAGGAGGGTAGAGGAGAAGCGAGCATTCCCAGGACCAGTCTCTGGAGAAGGACAGCACCCAGGCCTGATCATGTACCTCAGCCTTGACCCTCACACCAGCCAGCCCTGGGGAGGGGTTCTGAGCAGCATCTCACCCTGCGACGCAGCTACATTTCAGATGCATAAGACCCCACAGCCAGGAAGAAAGCCGGGGTCTGACACCGACGTGTGGGTTCCAAAGTTACTGCCCACGGACAGCCAAAGACCAGACATGTAGCCTGAGGGTGCCATCCAGGCTGGGGAGAGAGCAAAGAAGGGGAAGGCCAGAAGCGTCTCCTTCTGCCTGTGGAGAATGGAGGAGGCCCCTCAAAAGTCAGACACAAGGACACTCGGGAGCTGAGGCTCCTAATGGTCCTCAGCTCCCAATGGTCGGGAGCAGGGAAGGAAGAAGCTGGGGAACACAGAACCAAGACTTCTGAAAGCCTCCGCACTTGAGGGCTCCAGGGAAAGCGTGAGGTGCATATTATGGTCTGTATCTTACAGTGGGGAGACAGAGGCTCCCGGAAGATAAGCTTGCCAAGGCCCATGCCGAGCAGGGAGCTATAACTCAGTGGCAGACTATGCCCTGATTCTTGGTTCTCCCAGGATGGGATGGCTGGATGGAGAGCAGGCGACGAACTGCAGGCAAGGCCGCCTCTGGTCTCAGCTGGAAAGCACCCTCGGACTGCTGCTGTGGCAGTACCAGGGGGAGCCTCCTCCCATGCCTGTCCAGCCTAGGAATTCTGAAGGTCTCTTGGTCAAATCCTGGTTCAGTGACCTGCAGCAGGCCTGGAACACCCATTAGAACTGACTTCTTCCTTCTATCTGGATTCTCAAATGCCAAGGTAAATGATATTTGTTTCTCTTAAGCTTTAGTGGACCATGTCTTATCAAGGAGGTAAAATCAGGAAAGAATCCACCTTGGGTTCCTAACTGCTGGAACCATCAAGGCATTGTGTCTCTCAGCTCTGCCCTCTGCTAACCGGCATATCACAACATCTAGAATGATGGTTCTCCAACCCTGGTACGGCCACCACAGAGTTCCAATCCTGCTGACTGGTGACCTTCACTGAGCCTCCCTCCCTTCTCCCGAATACAGGAGGCAGCATCAGGACCCATCTCTCAGCATAGGCATGCAAATTCCAGAACTAACTGAACCCAAAGTCTCCAACACACAGCACTGATGATGTCCATGACAATCCCTGCTCACTCAAGAGCTCAACAGTTAATCATACACTTTCTAGCTAGTCCTGGCTCTTACTATCATCAAAATCTAATGAGCTGAGAACTGTCTGGGAGACAGGAGACTCTGGTGTCAAATGTGCTCAGCCTTGGGTGTCCTGGGTTTGTGCAGTTAACAAGGCTCATGCACTTGGCTCTGTAACAGTAACGTAACCTGTAACAATTTCCTCTGAGATTGAAACATTTCATCCTGCAGGAAGCTCCTTAAGTATGAAGATAAAACAACTCAAATGGCTTCTGAAAGTTCCTGAAACTGACCAGATTCACTTGGCCCCTCCCTGCCAGAGTAAGCAACAAAAGCTGAGAATCCCTGTGAGACCAACAGCAAAGCTACAAAGAAGCCTCAGAGGCCTCAGCTGCCTGGAAGAACCAGAAACCAGCTGAGCTGCCGGAAAAGACCAACTGAGGCACCTGGATAGAACACTCTCCAACCTTCTGAGCTGCCCGGAGGCTGTGCAGTGTGCCTCAGGCTCCCAGGTTTGTGACTGTCACCCACACTGGAGTGGCCTCGAGTGATGAAGCCATCTTTAATCATTTCTGCTCCCATAACTAACTCCAATAAAACATTGCCTCACCAAGTTGGACTCTGGTGATATGTGTCTCACCAGAAAAAGTTTTGTTTCATAACAGGACCCAAGAACCCTAAAGACACTGGGTGACATAGTGACATCCCTCCTTGCTCAGGGATATTACTTAGGACTCCAAGGCCAGAGGACCCCCTGTGAGGGAAGCCAGTCCTGTCTCCGACTTCGGAGAGTATAGCAGATGCTATCTAATCCATCAGCCAATTAGTCCAGGTTACCCAGTCCCCATGTGGGGCACACTGGCCACCAGCAGAGTGAACACTACAAACATTCTGTCAAACACGCAGGGCTGTTTCTATCTCTGCAGATGGCAATGGGGAGGAACCTCAGTGGACCAGGCCATATGTCAGATGGGCGTGGGACGCAGTACGGACGGACGGAAGGGAACCAGGCAATAGGGTATGCATGAGCTCACAGCACCACCCAGGCTCGCCAGCAGGAGTTTGCCTAGGGGTTGAGACACACCTAACACACTCCTGGCATAAGAAGAGAAAAGTCCAAAGATCCTGGGAGTAGGACCCCGGGCAGAGGCCACCATAGCAGGCAGCAGTCCTGGGAGAATGAGACTGTGGAAGAGGGTCTGAGAGCACAGCACTGGGTAAGAAGGGCGAATGCAGAGACACTGTATAGCTTTCTCAGTCACCATGTGGTAAGCCTAAACCTAAGCCTGAGCCTGGACCTGGAAGGTCGGGGATAAAGCAAACACTTCCTGCAAGCCAGGTCAGGCCCCAGTCTCTGTATGGGGAACTCACCTGCCCTCGCTCTCCAGGAATGCAGAGCTGTTCCCCTCAGCAAGGGCCGCACTGATGGGCGAGAGGCAGAAAGGTGAAGAGAAGGCGTCAGAGTCAGAGTCAAAGGAGCTATCCCTGCTCACACCGTCAGTGGACAGCTCCAAGGAGCCCTCTTCCTCCACAGCCTCAGGCCGTGCCTCCCGGCCATCCTCGGTCCCATCTTGTGAGCTGACTGTAGACAGGATCCCAGAGTCACTGTGAACCGGTTGTGAAGCGGGCAGCGGCCCATCCACCTCTGGTCCCTGGGCCAGCTTTTCCCCGTCTTCAGATGTAGGGCTGATGTGCACAGTATCCTGGGTGTTCTGGACCACCACCAGGATGTCCTCGTCTTTGGGAATCAGGGGAGGCCTTGGCTCTGTGGGAGAGGGTTGGTAGGGGGCTCCCAGGCTCGTGGTGTGCCGCCGCCGAGAGCGGGGAGCCTTTCGCACAGGGGAGCTCTCAGGGGTAATGTAGCGTAGGGCCTCCTCATCCTGCCTCTGGATTCGAGAGTTGGGGACCCACGCCAGGATGAGGGTAGCCCCCAGCAGCTCATCTTTCTCCATGTACAGGCACAGGTACCCTGTGGGGAGTTACAGGGCAGGCAGTCAGGGTGTTGGGCAGGTGGTATCCAAGCTACATGTCCAACTCTAAGAGAAGGGAAGCAGATGGGCGACCCAGTCCTATATCAACAGATCCAAGCTGGGCAGCCCCTAGGCCTCCTTAGCTGTAGCATTCCTGGTTTGTCTTTTTAAATGTAGTGTTTGAGAAGGGGGTCACTTTTAAGGCTTTTTGTTCATCAGGACCAAGCTCCTGGAAGGGGTATGTGGCATCTCCAAAACAACCCTGAGGTTCAAAGGTATTTCAGTTCCTGGGCGATGACACACCATCCCCAGGCTTCCCTGGTTTTCTTTTGTGACTCAAAACCCTTTAAGCAACAGCCAACAACATCAACCACATATATCCCTGGAGATTCAAACTCCAGCCAAATCTATTTGGCACACTTCTGTGTTTGGCAGAGATTGGGAAAATCAGCCAGCTGTTCCTAACAGTCACACGAGGGGAAGGCTGTTCCCATACCCTTGTCACGAGTCTCTAGGATAAAGACGAGAACCCAAGAGATCCTCGACCTTCCACCACAACACCACAAACAACACCCAGGGCTCCCCAAGGTAGTTGTTGTCTTTACAACCGTTGTTTCAGACTCATGAGTGAGTGGACCTGCAACCCTGCACTCAGCCTGGAACCCCAACATGCTTCACCTGTGAGGCTCCTGTCTCTAGTTCCTTGGGGCCAACTGGGACCTCATCAGAGAGGAGCCCACATGCACACTCCAGGAATGCCTCCCCCGCTCAGCATGTGTCATTCTCCTCATGCTTCAACCCATTAAAAGTGCTTTACTGAGCCTCATCTCTGCTTCACAGAAGAGCTAGTTCTTTAGTTGCTTTCTCAGATCCCATATTGTCCTAAGATGAGGCCCCTGAGAGTTGAAGGGAACCCCTGATATGGCTAAAGGTGGCAGTGGGGAGCTGTGTCTCCCACAACACTGACCAAAGAAGGCTCCATTCCTAGAGATCAGAGTGTCCTAAGAATGGCCACAGGTGGCACAAAGTTCCAACACAGAATCTAGGAAGTTTCTCTTCCTGCTCTCCAGAGAGTGTTGGTTGATTCCACAAACTGCAGAACCCAGGAGAGAGTAAACAAAAAATGTGAATCCTTCAGAAGATCCACCTGGTCCCCTAGGCCTCCCCTCCCTGCCTTGGGGTGCCTAACCCCATCTCACCTGGGTGGTGCTCCCCAGGGCCCTGCAGCCCCTCAGGTGCATGCACACAGACATTGTTCTTGGAGTAGATGATCTCTCCATCCAGGATGGAGGGGGACCCACCACTGCCCCCCGTGGTGAGGGTCAGGAGGTCCGAGGCCTTGGAGGAGGCCCTACGAAGGAGGCGGCCCAGAGACATGGCTGAGCTCGTGTTTCCATCCTCCGAACGTGTTGGCCCAGACAGGGCTGGTCAAGATCTGCAGAGGAGAAAAGAGGAGATGTATTGGAGAGCAAGGTCAGGGGCATGTGCTGGCTACCAAGCTGCATACTGCCCAGTAGCTTCTGGATCGTGCTGGCACAGAACTCGTGCAGACAGAGCGTGTAGGGCCATGCTATGCAGCCTCCGAGTTCAACCTACCACAGGCCACTGGCATCTCTCCACACAGCTCTGAGCCTGACATCTCCACATTACTTAGGGAGCTGCATCAGCACCAGGCTTGGCTGCCAACAGCTCTCAACTGTTTCTGAAAACCAAAGCGGGCAGTGGAAGGGAGGAGGAAAAAGAAGAAGAAGAAAAGAGGAGGAAGTGGAGGGAGGAGAAAAGGAAAATGAAGAGGAAGAAGATGAGGAGGGTACCATTTCTCTGACCCAGAAACCACACAAACAACATAAACAATGTAATACTCTTTAGCAGCCAAGTTTGAGAAGAAACAATTGAAATTAATTTTAGTAAGCCATTAGATCCCAAATATTTTTCACATATCATTAAAATGAAAAAATGAGAAATAAGACATTTTACATTCTTCAGACCTTTGAGTCTGGTGTGTTGCTACGGCAGTCCCCACCTACCACTCAAGGTGTCCAGGGCTGACATGGCCATGGCCTCCACAGTGGCTGCAGAGGCATGCACAGGTTCCTTCCGAGACTTTCATTTCCACATTACTAGGGAGCTGCATCAGCACCAGACTTGGCTGCCAACAGCCCTTAGCTGCTTCCGAAAACTGAAAACATCCTCATGTGACACTGTTTAGCCACACTGAGAATAATCAAAAGAATGTGCCGGAGGCTTGGAAGAAGATTCCAAAAGCCAGGCTGAGGTTGTGTGGTGCATTTCCTCCACTGCTGTTCTCCGAACAAGACACAGGTTCCCAGCAATCAAAGCAACGTGGGAGGAGGAAATCTGCAGGGAGGCCTTCCTTCTCGTGTGTGGACCCCGCAGCTTTCTGCTTGGATGGTTGGGTGTACAAGCACCCTCCCTCCTGGAATGTTCCAAGAGGCCTGGCTGCTTCTGGACAAGCCAGGGCAAATCTGCTCCACATTAGCCAGGGCCATTTACTCTGGTAAGACAATTCTTATTTTCAAAATGTATTTGCTTTTGCCTTTCATCTAAATTAAACCTGCTGCCTGGTGTCTGTTTTTCATCACACTGGATGGAGGGACCCTCAGTCTGTTTTTAACTTTAAGACTCTTTTTCCAACTGGGGAAGGTAACATCTGCCTGTAGTTTCCAAGTCTGGAAGACCAAGGTGGGAAGATTGTGAGTTCAAGGCCAGCCTGGGCCATATACCACCACCTTGGGGAGGGGCACAAGGCAAAGGCTCAGCAGGTCAAGGCATTGGCTGCCAAGCCTGATGACCTAAACTGGGGATTACGTGGTACAGAGAACCAACTCCCAAGTAGCCCTCTGACCTCTCACCTCCGCGCACATGCACACACATAAATGTAATAAAACTTGTTATAAAATGTCTGGGCTAGGGTGTCTCAGGGGTAGAACACTTGCCTAGCAAGTACAAATTCTAGTTTAATTCCAGCATTGGGGAAGAAAAAAAGTCTAAGGAAGTGATGATGGGCCAGGGGTGTGGCTCTGTTGGTAGATGGGGGTGTGGCTAAGTGGGCAGGTGGGGGTGTGGCTCAGAGGGTAGATGGGGGTG